>JAGFNQ010006135.1:132085-146147 GCA_024364735.1 Boesenbergia rotunda | reverse complement strand
GCATAGCCCCAAAAGTATTTTGGAAGAGTTGCATGATTCATCATAGATCTAACCATGTCCATCAAGGTTCGGTTACGCCTCTCAGATACACCATTATGCTGTGGTGTATATAGCGGAGTCCATTGAGACAATATCACATTGTCCCTAAGATAATCTTGAAACTCTTGACTTAAGTATTCACCACCCCGATCGGATCGAAGTATCTTAATACTTTTGCCAAGCTATTTCTCTACTTCACTTCTGAACTCTTTGAATTTCTCAAAAGCTTCAGATTTGTGTTTCATTAAGAACACATACCTGAATCGTGAGTGATCATCGATAAAGGTAATGAAGTAGCTATAGCCTCCTTGTGCAAGAGTTGACATTGGTCCACATATATCAGTATGTATTAGACCAAGCAATTCTCCCACTGGTTTACCTTTTTCAAAAATGGGTAATTTGGTCATCTTGCCTTTTAAGCATGATTCGTATGTATCAAATGAACCAGTTTCAAATGATTCCAGAATTCCACATTGGTGTAATTTGGTCATGCGTTTCTTGCTTACATGGCCAAGACGACAATGCCACGTATAGGAGTTTATTTGATTATCTATTCGAGCACGTTTGTTGCTAACTTCGATATTGAAAACGTCACCGGATAAATCTAACGTGTAGATACCATTGCATAAAGTTCCGGTCTCATAAAGAACACCATTTAAAGTTATGTAACAACAATTATTACTAAAAGTTAAATGGCAACCCTTTTCATTCAAGCATGAAATAGATACAATGTTCTTTATTAACGAAGGAACAAAATAACAATTATCCAATTCTAAGACAAGTCCAGTAAGGAGCTTTAGCAAATATGTTCCGATGGAAATAGCAGCAATCTTTGCTCCATTTCCAACTCGCAAATTCGCTTCTCCCTTAACGAGTCTTCTTCTATTCCTTAGCCTCTGTATGTCATTACATATATGTGAGCTACACCCAGTATCAAGTACCCAAGTGTATGAGGAAATAGAGTGACATTCAATAACTAAGATGCCTGAAGAGGATGGGGCATCAGATGCCTTCTTCTTCAAGGACTCAAGATAAACCTTGCAGTTTCATCGCCAGTGGCCCTCCTTGCCACAGTGATGCCAAGTGCCTTTTGGTGCCTTTTCAATCCTTTTGGCCTTAGTTAACTTATTGGTGTCCAAAATGGAACACAAATTCAGAGAAGACGTGATCAGGTGATTATCCTAGAAATACAAATTAAGGTTATGTGATGAGAATGATAAAGAATGCATCAATATACATTAATTAAATCCTATTTATTTTTTGAATTGAATAACTCTTTTTATCAATTCGGGAGATCGTAGAAACATCTCCAAATAGGTTGATATCCAACCATAGATAAGAACAACTATAGCTGGAGTCCATCAAGTTATTCTTAGCTATGAAGGTAGATAATTATACCGATTACATATTACACATATGTAACTATCACATTATGCTATCAACTAATTGAATGTTTGCATAAATCATTGGGTTGTTAACTCATTAACAAGTATGCAACAATATACATAGCACCCAACTGCACCTCTCTTTACATCGACCTTGGCTGTGGCACAACAAATTGATGCTCCAAGCTTAAGGCTGACCCATTAATCAAGAAATAGTTTTAATATGGTTGGAGCTCATTCAACCGTTTAGTCAGGCTTGAATGTGTCCAACAACCAAAACTAAGGATTGACCTCTGACTCCAACTATATTAATCATAAACTAATTCCATGGTTTGAACATGTTAAGGTTCAAGCCGGGCATGGATGTGTCCATCAACCCAAACGAGAAACAAAACTCCGGTTCTAACCATATTAATGGAAGGTATTGGCCTTAATATTTTGTAAGGGATTTTGGGTCTCATCTTTTTCTTTTATGCACATTCATGACATATAATTATGTCATGTTCTAACGATTTCCTTAATAAAGTATGTATGTGACTTAATTTATCAAGTTTCATTAATTGAATTAGGAACCGAATTTCCTAATTCTAATTTCATACTTTATGCAAGGAATTGTTTTGGGAAACAATTTCCTAAATTATCATAATCAATTTCGGAAATAATATGGTTAAGACTTTGATTTCTCTAAATCAAATCTTATTAAATTAAGAGACAGATTCCCTTAATTCAACCATATATTATTTTCATGAAAATCTTATTTAAGGAAATATACTCTATAGGAAACAATTTTCCTAATTAATTTTGGAGACAATAATATGTAAGAGCATCACCTCATAAATCAAATAAGGAAATTATAATTTGAGAATCACCTCAAAAAATTTCTAAGATTTGATCACATATTTTATTTATGGAAAATTAATATCAATAACTTAATTTGGACGGCTCCCCGAGGCTCAATCCAAAATAAGAATTTATTGATGATATAATTTCGACGGCTCCCCGAGGCTCAATCCAAATTAAATATTTGACAGTTTAAATTCATTTTAGGAAATTTAATTATAACAACTAACTTTAAATTGGACGGCTCCCCGAGGCTCAATCCAAAATAAAGAATTTTATAAATAATTTAATTTCTAATTATGAATTTAAATACCAATTAATATTTCCATAATTTGTTTAGACTTTCTTGAAAGAAAGTGCCCAAAATTGCGTGCTTTCCATAAATAGAAAGTTTCTAAAAATAAAAGGTTTTCAGAATAATTGTAAGTTTCTGGTACAAAGAAAACTTACGTTTTTTCAAAATTGGAAAATTTCCAAAATAGAAAATTTCCAAAATTGCAAAGTTTCCAAAAATGGAAGGTTTTCACAATTATCATAAAATTTCAGAAACAGGGATATTTCAGAAGTTTGCGAAATTTCATGAGGATTTTCAAACCTTGAAATTTCTAAATCGGAAATTTACCATAATTGGAAAGTTTCCATAATTGGAAAATTTTCCAAAATTGAGATTATGACAAAGTTTTCCGCAAAACAATTATATGATTATGTCGAACACTAACCGGCTCTGATACCACTGTTGGGACCGGGTGCATGTTGACATGGATGCGGGTTCGTAATTTTAAAATTAATTACGTGCAGCGGAAGGTTTAGCATAAATAATTTCTCAAATTATTTAACCACACATCTAAGCATGCAACCTTATCTTGTGTAGACATAATCATATATTTAAAATTTTGCAGAAACGTAAACTAATTTACTTGTTAGCTCGCGTAACTCGAAGGAAGGGACGAGATCCAACCATAAGCGTCCCTCGGAAGCTCCGCCTCTATTCGCGTCCACGCCGAGTATCTTCAGGATGACTTTGCAAAGCCACGAGTTTCGTGTTCTCGAGAACTACTAGATTCTCCGAGAACGCGACAAAAACCAAGAGAGAAGTAATCACATCGGAAAAACTCACCACCAAGGTTGGCCGAAATCACAATTTCGGCGAGGAGGAAGATGACTTGCGCCCAATCCCAAGGTGATGATGGCCGGAGAGGAAGATCGTCCCAACGGAAGAAGTTCGTCGCCTCGGTGCTTCTCCTTGTGCTCACGGCAAGAAGAAGGGAGGAGAGGCTTGTGGCCGGCCAAGAGGAAGAAGGGAGCAGAGGGAGAGAGCCCAAGCAAGAATACTTGGATTGATTTCCAAGCCTTGCCTTGAGTCCTTTATATAGTGGCCTCAACCGCCAAGTCTCCTTTTTCTTATGGAATAAATTTTCATAAGAAATTTATCATATAAATTTTCTATGACTTATTCCATCATGCCAAGCTTTATCATATTTTAATTTATGATAAAAATCAACCAAGTTTCCTTTTTCTTATGGAAAGAAATTTCTTATCATGGTAAATCAATCCATGATTGATTTAATAAAATAAAATAAGCCAATCCATGGTTCATTTTAATTTCCATGAAAAATAAATTTCTTTATATAAATTTCTTTATCATGGTAAATCAATCCATGATTGATTTTATAAAATAAAATAAACCTATCCATGGTTCATTTTAATTTCCATGAAAAATAAACCAAATCTTGGTTTATTATAAAAATTTATATCATCCATAATTTTATAAAACAAACCACACTTGGTTTATTTTATAAATTGAACCGAAACTTGGTTCTCTCCCTTTGTTGTGGCCGGCCAAGCAATGAGGGTGGGGACCCTCTTTGGCCGACCTATCCAAGCCACGCCCCAATGAATTAAACTCATTTAATTCATCTATTAAGTCTTCAAAAGACTTAGTCATTTTACGCTTCCGATGCGTCTTTGAAAAATTCAAATTCGACTTATCGTTTGGCTCAACCAAACCTAATCTCTCTTGATTGGAAAATCCAATTTTCAACTTGTTTTAAATCCCTCGGATTACTCATAGTACATGTGACTAAATAGGCTTTCGATTTATGTTGACCGTCTATAATTAACCAATTATAGAACGATCATGAGTGGCACCTAGTAGTACATCATGATCCCCAATTAATCGAAAGATCAACGGTTGCCCTCAGAAACAATTTTGAAACCCTTCAGCAGCTATAATGAATCGTACCTCATTCCCTTCACCATCTTATACCCACTTAGTTCAGGACATGGTCTATGTGTGTCAGTCCCCACTAGGTTGACTACGTCACACCTAGCCCAAGTAACGTGTTCTCGTCCTACGGATTCTAATTACTCTCATGTATCTAAGAGATTCATACTCTGAACATGTCATGCTCTGGCCAGAGGCTTCGAGTAGCAATTTGACGATAGACCTTGGGTATACATCTCCTCGCAAGGAGTGGTGAATCCTTTATAGGTTGTTCAAACATCTTCGGGCACTTCGGCTTATACCCAATCATCCTGGGTCCACACCTCCTTGGAGATGCTTGCTTAAGATGTCAAAGTATAAGTCTCCATGACCAAGATGACTTGAACACCGTAAGTCAAAGGAACATCGCACTTAAGCTGCAGTAAGAACTTCACTGACATATCTATATGTAGACTACCATATGAAGTTTTACAGCCAGTCACTCCAATGAACTAGTTCCCTTAACTAGCATTTATGTTTATCTCCGGACATCCCAATGTCACCAGCCAGTGAGAATCAGCTGATTAGAGAATAACTCATACTAGTCTCAACAGAATTGATAGTGTCCGTATTTATCAATTCATCGACTACGGACAATTTCAATACTTCACAATTGCACCTGTAGAGATAATCACTAGTTGTGAATTTATCACAAATTCTCTCATGCTGTGAATTGTATTGCAGACATTCAGTAAATGTGTTTAAGATCTCAATCAAATACATAAACATGTATACTCAAATAGTGAATATTCATTTATAAAATAAATGATTATAATCATAAGGCGATTGTCTTAGGACACTTTTCTCATATCACTAACAAAAACAAGGTGCTTGGCGAGTCCATCAGCATGAAGACACGAAGAGGGAGTTCTTGCGTGAGATCTATGCTGAGTGGAGCTCGGTGAGGAGTTCGCTTGTGTTCTTTCTGTCCTAAGTGCTCGGTAAGCTTTCTTTGTGTTTCATTGTGCTTAGTTTCATATACACTGATTGAAACGCTGTAGAGAGGTTACTCCATCGAGAAGGAGGTTGCATTCTATTCGGATTTTCGGGGCTTGATCTGCCGACGATCAAGGGATCGCCCACCTCATGGGCATGCCAAGGAGTAGGGGGCAAGTTATCCCCGAACCTTGTAAATCCTCCTTGTTTGCATTTTTGATTTGCTTTTTATTTCTGCATCTATACTCTGTTTTGTTGTTTGCTTCCGCTGTCTAACCCTTGAAGTGCATAAAACCTAATAGCAGTAAGAATTAGTGTCTGGCTATATTCACCCCCCCTCTCTAGCCATCCAAGTTCCAACATTCGGTGCTCAGCCCCTGCCAGGACTTCTTGCCCAGTCCTTAACCAGGACTTCTTTGCCCGACTTCCAGTCAGGTCTTCTTGCCCAGTCCTTGACCAGGACTTCTTTGCTCAGCCCTTTGCCAGGACTTCTTGCCTAGTCCTCGACCAAGACTTCTTGTTAAATCTGAAACTTTTGTGTCACTCGGGAAAAAAAATTTCAGAAAAGGTCCTAGGGTTTCCAGGTTTCCAAATGAGGTTTAGGGGATTTAAAGGATTTAAAACTAAACCTTGAAGGGGCAGTATGCGAAAACGTTCAAACTTAGGGATGAAAATGTAATTAAGTTTGAATAGGTGGACTTAAATGCAAAAAGACCACCAATAAGGGCCGGTTAGGGCTCAGTCAGTCCGCCACATCCCACTTCACAGCCGCAGTGCCTCCCTTTCCTTCCGTTCCCTTTCTTTCGCGAACCCTAGCCGCAGGCGACCTCCCCACACGCGGCGACGATCTTTGCCCTTATCTCGACTGGCGACCAGCAATCCACTCAGTCCTCTCCACTACTGTGAATCCTAACATCGCCGAAGTTGGGGAAATCTTTTGGGTGCACAGCGAGCCAACTTTGGTGGTTGGTTGAGGTTCGTCACTGTGGTCGGTCGTCTATCGCAGAGGTGAGTTCGTGTGCTCCTTGGATTACCTTCTGCCTCTGTCTCCTCAGCCCAAGCACCATGGCCGATTGATGATGCTTCAATTGATCCATGTTTTTGCAGCTCACCATTCGATCAGCTGCTGTTGTCGGCCTCTATTCCTTGCTGAGGTCCACTACTAGAGAAGGAGAATAAGGGATTGATCAAGGTATATGAGTAATTACAAGATGATTTGTTGTAATGGATTCTGTTCTAATTTGGATTGGATTAAAGCTGTGATGTGAAATTCCCCATGCTAGGTTTTTGAATGTGTTTAGATCTGAAACTTCTATTGATTTAGAGTAGATCAGCTTGTTTGCTTTGAGTGGACGAACTGGGGTTGCTGCAGGGAAGGGGCTATTTTCATTTGGGTTTGGAACTCCTTGCCGTGTGATACCATGTAAAATCAGTCTAGCTTAGTAGCTGATTGAGCTGTGGGATTAAATGTGTAGAGATTGGCATCAGCTTAGTATTTCAAAGATAGATTACTATTCTTGAGGGCAATCGGATTGTGGGAATGGATTTCTGTGTTTAGATGTTGTAGTAAATTGTATTATTGATCTTATGACCATTGCCATGAAGATCTACATAGGTTATGAGATGGACATGTTCATTAGATTCTGCTCCCAGCCGTGAGCTATACTTTGGGCTAGATTCATAGATGGATTGGAATTTAGGATTAAACCTAAAGTGAAATATAATCCTAAATCTTAATTACGCGGAGTAATTAGAAGCCTTTCATTTAATTAGAGGTAATTAAATAGAAAGGAAATGATTAGGTTAATCCTAGTATAGTTAGGGATTAATTAGCTCGTAATTATCGTTTTGTATAATAGCTAATTAAATACATCCTTGATACAGGAATTTGATTGGATATTGACGGGTGGTTCCTTCTGCCTTGATACGGACTTCTACTCTTGGAGGCGGGTACTTCTTTCTTGTCTTCTTTAGATCCACGTTATCTTTATGCATGGCTATTTGTTATTGATGTAGTAGGCTGATATTGACCTTTATCTGCTACCGTTTTGTTATCATGCTTGATACTTATACTTGACCTTGGATATGATCTGAATTTCTTTTTATACAGTCTCGTTTATTGTTATCTGATTCTGTATAGCATTGGTATGAGTATGAGTATGTGGATAGGGATTAGCATACCATTGTATGGTTGCATTGGTTGATTCTGGTCATACTTGCACGTGTGTCTAGATATGGATTGATTGGGTTATTGTTGCATGTCACCTGCTATTTGCATTGGTTGATTCTGGTCATACTTGCACGTGTGTCTAGATATGGACTGATTGGGTTATTGTTGCATGATACCTAATATTTGCATTGGTTGATTCTGGTCATACTTGCTCGTGTGTCTAGATATGGACTGATTGGGTTATGGTTGCATGTCACCTGATATCTGCATTGGTTGATTCTGTCATTACTTGCATGTGCACTTAGATGCATGATGGTTAGGTTATTATACCTGTGATCGACCTGTGCAGGTTATGTTGAGTTATGTATGATGACCTGGTAGGGGTTGCATGTGTTTGAGTCATGCACCATACCTGTACTGTTGCATGCCGGCGATCAGCGACTCCCTTGTGGTTGAGCCTATCGTCTTCCGGTATATGATATGCACACACGGCCACTCATGGGTTAGTGGATACCGTTGGGTGTGTGTATTTGCCCGATATTGCTCCGCACGGTCACTATTTGGAGGGTGGTTCCGGTGCGTGGTAGCAGCTAGGGATCCCTTCTCTTCCCATAGACCAGAGGAGATGAGAGCAATGCTCCCTCATATATACATGGGGTAGGGGGGTGGTCCCCCGCCAGCATCCTATCCACTCAGTCACTCAGGAGCAGTGATAGCAGGGTGCGTACAGTGTCACAGTTCTACCCACTCGGCCGACACAGTATCGCCTGTCTCGGTGGCTTGATTGGCATCAGGGGTGACTATGACATTGCATCATGTGCATATGATGCATTGTGCATTTTGATTGTGATTGCTGCATTTATTTGCTGCACTTGTTTGACATTCATGTACAGGATATACTTATGTGTGGTTTGATGACTCTGCACTTACTCGTGTGGTACGAGTCCTTTTATGGTTGGTATAGACTAATTTCTGGTATGTACAGTCAGTTGTTACTTTCAGTTATGCATATTATGCTATTCCTGTTGAGACTATATCCTGTTGTTTCTTTATAGCTTATTCAGCTATTTTGTTCAGCCATGCATATCTATCTATATACCCGCGAGTCCACTTGGACTCACCACCCGTCATAATATTTTTGTTTTCAAGTTGATAGCTCGCCGGAGGAGCCCAGTTGCCGGTCCCGGGTCCCCGTGACTCCATCTGGATGGGAGCTTCCACTGGTTTTGGTTTTCTTTTGATGGCATAGTATATGTTTTGTATTCGTTATGTTATCGAGGGCTTGTATTGGATTTAGTCGTACGATATTGTATTTTTGAGTCCTTTGTTGGACTTTGTGATATGGTTTTGCTGCGCGCTTGCCCTGGGGGCATCTCAGGTGAGTTTTACGGTGTTTGACATTGCGATATGTTCATTTACATATATTATATACCTGTTTTGAGGCCTGAGGCCTAATTATATCTGCGTGGGTTTGTGTGTATGTGTAAATTTTCCGCCGGACAGGGGAGATGTTGTCCGATTTTATATTGGATCAGCGGCTCCAATGGTCTCGGGGCGTGACACTTCTTTCCTAGATTAACTAGGACTTTCCTGCACACTTGAGTAACTTTATTAGATCACAAATAGTACTTAACTTTAAATCCTTTGCCAATATCAAAACAAGGTTCGATATGGTGCTTCCGGCACCAACAGTTTGTTCGGTTTGCTTTTATTATTCCACACTCAATTTACAATATTTTTATTGTAATTATTGCACTATAAGACGGGTTTCTCCGCCTCCGAAAAGTCTGGAAAGGAGACCATTAGGGGACGGGCGTTCCCGTGCATAGGCCTTGGATGTACTGACCCTGGGGGGTCGGGAACCAACTAAAAAATCCCGCGTGCAATCTGTGTTGTTGTTTGTTTTCTTTGTTCTTTCTATTGTTTTTCCGCTGCTACTAACACTCTGTTTAGAACGAACGAAAAGTTTTACGAAGGTTACGAAAGAAGTTTTTACGGTCGATATTCACCCCCTCTATCGACAGCACCGGTCCTGCAATTGGTATCAAAGCCAGACCGGTCTTCACCGGACTAACCGCCGATGGAGCAAAGACGCCAGGAGTTGAGGGGGAGCCCAGGGGTGAATCAGGTATAATTGTTTTTTAATGTCTGTTTTTAAGTTTCATATTATATGCTCCACGTGCAGGGAGAGAGGGCACTACAAAAATCAGTGTCCTACTCGTAAGACTTGGTCTACACCACCGGAAGCAAAGGAGGCATCAACGCCCGGAGTTCGGAGGGACAAAAGTCACGTACAATGCTTTAAATGCAAAAGGTACAGACACTACAAAAATAAGTGTCCGACAAAGGTACGCAGAATTTACATTCCGAAAATTTTTGAATTTTTTTTTAAGAAAGAATTTTATTCCAAGAAGTAGGAAATAACCATATTAGAAGGGGGATCAAGCCTAACCTTCTAATATAGCGATACAAATAAGGCCAAAATGAATTTACAATTTTGTAATCCAAAAGGAAAAAAATTTTTGATTAGGGAAGTTAATATTCAGCCATCCTCGAAGCATAGCACCGCTCCAATATCAGAATGATCCTCCTTTTTAGCCTTCAGTGTGTGCATTTCCATAAATTCTCCAAAAGAATTCATACCACCAAACACCATAGACCTTATATCCGTTTTTCCAATTGTAATAAAAGCTTTATTTAATCAGCAGCCCATTTTTCAATTTTTGAATATGAACAGCTCCATATAGCAGGGCAAGGCAATACAAAATGGTATCTGAGCAGGAGATCACCTAATTACTCAACGTAGCCAAAATCAGATTAACAATGAATCTAATTCTGGATTAAAGCCACAGTCCAAAGCAACCAATCTTCATAAACAGAACTCATCCATTTTCGCATTTAATTCCAGTCCTTCAAATCAAAATCAATTTAATATTTTCTAGAGAAAGCACTCTAACGGAACAGCATATAAAAGAGTTTGAAGCAGCTCAGTACAGCAAGATTTTATGTAACTTTGATTTTGCTTTGGATAAACTCAGATGAGTTTAATCTCGAGCTCAAATCTATATCAGCAAATAACCTCTGTTTCATCAATGTTAAACCAGACTATAAGTTCAGATTGCATGAAATTTATTACTCAAGAAAGCCATCTTTCCAAGAACCGGCACAATCAGAAAACAACAGCACTTTCAGACTTCAGAAAACCCGATTATAAAACCAGCTATAATTAAAACCCTAAAATTTCTCTGTTGAAAAAAAATTATTAGCACTGCATCCTCAAATTGTTTTCCCATGGATCTGTAAGTTCTGTACCAGGTCTTATCATAAAAATAGCATAATAAAGATGCCATACATTTTAGAATACCATTACCCTTTAAATCAATGTCAATTTGAGATTTATCCAGAAACCCAGCCCTAATAATAATGCCATGTAGAAAAACCTGTTCTATCAGAGATCTGAAAACAGCTGACATTTGTAATAATGCCATGTAGTTTAAGAAGAAACACATTCTTTGCTCCCCATATAACACAAACATTCCAACCTCTATAAAATCTTCCGATCCAATCTGATATATGGAATACCCATCTTATCCAGCTTGCATATGCCCTGTAGTTTTTTCCCCATATCTTTCTCCAAGATCACTCTTTCACCTTGCACATTAAAAGCTTGATTAGCCAAATAGTCAGCAGCAACATTTCCTTCTCTAAACACATGAGAACAAGAAACTTGATGTTTCATAATGAGCATTCTAATTTTCAAAATGATCTTTCTATATTCCCAACACATTAATGAGGACTGTATAATCCTCAAAGACACCAAAGAGTCCGATTCTAACCAAATCGGCAGAAAATTGTGAGCTTCGCATAGTTCAAGACCTACTAGTATTGCAACAAGCTCCGCCTTAACATTAGAAGAAGGTCCCAATATACCATACTTTGCCATAAGAAAATCTCCTTCATGATTCCGAATTATAACCCCATATGAAGATAAACCCGGGTTCCCTCGCGAGCATCCATCTGTGTTTAACTTGTAACCTCCTGTATTAGATTTCCTCCAATATACCATAGTAATTGTAGTTTTAACTAAAACTTTAGCCGATATTCCCCAGCTCTTAGCAACTGATGTGTATCCCTTCCAATGCCTTCCTTTGATATTTCCAGCAGATTCCCCTAACATACAATAATGGATTACACATCTCCGAATTTTTTGCACATCTTGTCTTAAATCTTTATGTTTAGCTTCATTCCTAGCTAGCCATAAAAACCATAGAATAAGGAAAGGCATCACCTCTCTAATATGTCCATCATGCGACCATTCCAATCCAACTTTCCAATTTTCAAAATTTGAGGATCTGTTTACTTCAAAAATTTTTGCAAAATAAGACCATACTCCTCTAGCAATGGGACCATCGAAAAACAAATGTCTCCAGGTCTCCATATTGTTGCAGCAATGGCATTTAGATGCTAGAGCAACTCCCCGTTTTTGTAAAACTTCATCTACTGGAAGTTTTCTTTTTAAAAACCGCCATGCAAAAATCGAAATACACGGTTTAAGAAGATTATTCCAAATTGCATAGTTAATATGAAGAGTTGTTGTGTTTGTCTAACCTTATCCCAAGCAGACTTCAACAAGAATTTACCATTTGGTGCAGGTTTCCATATGATTTGATCTGGACGGTTCTGTTGCAAATTCATATCAGCGATTTCATCCTTCAATTTATCCGAGAGTGCACCTATAACTCTGTCCTTTCTCCAATTTATTCCATCAGTAAGATTAACAACTTTTAAATCATTATTTCCATTAGGTTTACATACTTGAAAGATAGGGCCAACATCAAGCCAAGTATCATACCAAAAGTTTATTTTGCCATTTCCAAGTATCCAACCAATATTTTGTTCTGCCAGGCTACGGACTTTGATCAATCTTCGCCAAATAGGGGATGCCTTGTTTTTTAAGTTCACCGCAACCGGGTGCTCTGAACCACAATATGACTTTAATAAAAATTCCGCCCAAAGCGTGTTTTGCTCTCTGAATCGAAACCAAAGTTTGATAGCCATTGCCAAACTAAAATCTGCAAGTTTCCTTATACCTAAACCCCCTTCCAGTTTTTGTTTACTGATATCTTCCCATGACACCCAATGAATTTTTCTGTTATTATCTGTAGAACCCCAGAAGAACCTTGCAAAAATCATCTCCAACCTATGAAGAATGGATAATGGAGGAAGAAGTACTTGCAGTAAATATAATGGCATAGAGATGAGTACACTTTGAATTAAACAGAGACGTCCTCCATATGACAAATTAGATAGATTCCAGCCCAAGAGTCTTTGCCTTATTTTGTCTAAAATAGGTTGAAAATAGACTGATTTTCTGTGTCCAGTGAATAAAGGAATACCTAAATATTTCAAGGGCCATGTTCCCTCCAGAAAACCCGTAGCAGCAATAATTGATTTTTTCCGAGTCTCTGGAATTCTTCTAGATAGATAAATCATACTTTTGTTTGCATTTATAAGTTGCCCTGAATTCTTTTCATACTCCTCAAGAAAACCTTTAACTTTTTTAACACAGTTGATTGATCCGTTCAGGAATATCATAATATCGTCAGCATAAGCAAGATGAGAAATCCTCAGAGAACAACCTGAAACAAAACCCAATTTAGGATTATTAAAGAAAAGATGTTCTAAACCCCTTGATAAAAATTCCGAAACAATGATGAATAAAAAAGGGGAAATGGGGTCTCCTTGTCTTAGTCCTCTTTTTGACTGAAAGAATCCCGCCAATTGCCCATTTATACGGATAGAAAACCATACTATAGTAATACATCTTCGAATGAGAGCCAAATATTTTTCTGAAAATCCAAAGGCTGTCATAATCCTGAATAAAAGATTCCACTGGACCCTGTCAAATGCTTTAGCCATATCAAGTTTCATAATCATATTTCCTCCTCTAACATGATAGTTCAGCTTATGTGTCATTTCTTGGGCTAAGAGTATATTATCAGAAATTAATCTACCTTCAACAAAACCGCTCTGAGATGGAGAAATAATCTTATTCAATACTTTTTTTAGTCTATTTGCCAACAGCTTTGAAATTATTTTATAAGAAACATTGCAAAGGCTGATGGGCCGAAAATCTTTCCATGCTTGAGCATTCTCTATTTTCGGAATTAACACAATTGTTGTAGCTGCCATCCCCTTTGGTATCATCCCACCTGCAAAAAATTCCATCACTGCTTGACAAACATCATTTTGAATTATTTCCCAACATGAAATATAAAATGCCGCTGAAATCCATCAGGCCTTGCCACACTGTTTTGATCCATTTCCCACACTACCTGTTTTATTTCTTCAGGAGAAGGTGATCCTGTGAGTGCTTCATTCTCCTCAAAGTAATCAAGTCCGGTATACAGCTTAAATTCAAAGCCGATG
>JAGFNQ010006135.1:31113-126618 GCA_024364735.1 Boesenbergia rotunda | reverse complement strand
TCATTCCCAGTCAGCACAAAGTGTTTGTGGCGAAGACTGGGGTTTTTCTAGAAAGGGACTTTGTTTCTAGAAAAACTAGTGGGAGTACGTTCGATCTTGAAGAACTTCAAGATATGGACCGAAGCACTGAGGCCTTGATGGAGGTTGAACCAGGAACCACAAAGTGTTGTGGATCATGAGGTTGTTACACAAGGAGTTATGGAACAACATCCTGTTCAAGTAGACCTACCTCTTCGCAGGTCTGGTAGGGTACGTCATCAGCCTGAGAGATATTCATTTCTCTTGTCTGATGACAATGACGTTGTGCTCATTGAGAATGAGCCTACAACCTATCAGGAAGCTGTGATGAGCCCAGACTCTGAGAAATGGCTTGAGGCCATGAGATCCGAAATGGATTCCATGTACACCAACCAAGTTTGGACCTTGGTTGATCCACCTGAAGGGGTAAAACCCATTGGGTGTAAGTGGGTCTTTAAGAGAAAGACTGACATGGGAGGACTTACGCATACCTATAAGGGTAGACTGGTAGCAAAGGGTTTCAAACAAATTCATGGTATTGACTATGATGAAACCTTTTCTCCAGTAGCGATGTTTAAGTCCATTCGGATCATGCTAGCTATTGCAGCATACCACGATTATGAGATCTGGCAGATGGATGTCAAAATCGCGTTCCTGAATGGGAACCTACTCGAGGATGTGTACATGACACAACCTGAGGGTTTTGTAGATCCAAAGCATACTGGCAGAGTATGCAAGCTGCAAAGGTCCATTATGGACTAAAGCAAGCTTCTCGGAGCTGGAATCTTCGATTCGATGATGCAATCAAACAGTTTGGTTTCATCAAGAATGAAGATGAACCCTGTGTCTACAAGAGGGTTGAAGGAAACATAGTAGTTTTCCTCATATTGTATGTGGATGACATACTACTCATTGGGAATGATATTCCTATGCTTCAGTCTGTGAAGACTTGGCTGGGGAATTGTTTCTCAATGAAGGACTTAGGTGAAGCAGCCTGTATTTTAGGCATCAAGATCTATAGAGATAGATCTAAGAGATTGCTTGGCCTAAGTCAGAGTACATATATTGACAAGGTCTTACTTCGGTTTGCCATGCAGAATTCCAAGAAAGGATTTCTGCCTATGTCACATGGTATGAGTCTTTCGAAGACTCAAAGTCCCTCTTCTAGAGAGGAGAGAGACCGCATGGATCAGATCCCTTATGCCTCGGCCATAGGATCTATCATGTACGCCATGCTATGTACTCGTCCTGATGTCTCGTATGCTTTAAGTATGACGAGCAGATACCAGTCAGATCCAGGTGAGCGTCACTGGATAGCGGTCAAGAATATTCTTAAGTACTTGAGAAGGACTAAAGAATATTTCTTGATATATGGGGGCGATGAGGAGCTAACTGTAAAGGGTTACAGTGATGCTAGCTTCCAGACCGACCAGGATGATTATCGGTCGCAGTCAGGGTTCGTGTTTTGTCTGAATGGCGGCGCTGTGAGCTGGAAGAGTTCGAAGCAGGACACAGTTGCTGATTCTACAACAGAGGCTGAGTATATTGCTGCATCAGAGGCAGCAAAGGAGGCAGTTTGGATCCGCAAGTTCGTTGCAGAGCTTGGGGTGGTTCCTAGCATTGCAGATCCCATAGAGCTCTATTGTGACAATAATGGAGCTATTGCACAGGCTAAGGAACCTCGCTCACACCAGCGGACCAAACATATACTACGGCGCTTCCATCTCATTCGAGAGATCATCGATAGAGGAGATGTGAAGATATGCAGAGTACCCTCAGAGGCTAACGTCGCAGATCCCCTGACCAAGGCTTTGGCACAGAGAAAGCATGATGGTCACACTAGATCATTGGGTATTAGATACTACAGTGATTGGCACTAGTGCTAGTGGGAGATTGTTAGTGAGAGCCTAGAGCCAATCATGTGATGATTATATAGACTCATTTGTATCATATTCCTGTGTATAAATAAAGGCATGTTTTATGGTTATTATACTTACGTGTATTTGTGCCGAATAGCTAAGCATAATAATGTCCTTGAGTAGAAGATTCTTATCTATATCAATCGATTAGTTGAATCGATAGTGAGATGATATAGAGAACACTACTCTAAATGATTCCTAGTCAAGTATTAACATTCAAGGACAATGTTAATACGTAGAGGCTAGCATGTAAGTTAACATGATGACTTGATCTCACAAGTCATGGATATAGAGATATCAAGTTGACACATGGGTATGCATTGGAGAATGTATACTGAATGACCCGCCATGAGAAAGTATCATGGATCGTTATATGAGTGTCATATACTTTCTCATGTGGCTATTAGTATGACTATTAGTCCTTGGACCTGAAGTCACCATGGATTCCTACATAAGGAGTTACGTACTTTGGCTTCGTCAAACGTCACCCGTAAATGGGTGGACTATAAAGGCGATTACTGGGTATGTAACAAATTATGGAAAGGGATGTGAGTGATGTAGATGGGATCTATCCCTCCTATATGACGGGAGCGATATCGTATTCTTGATAGAGTTAGACCACAAAGTGCATGGCCATGCCCAAGTGAGTCAATATGAGATATTGAGCTCATTTGATTAGTGTGAGTCTACTTGGAGTTCAAGATATAGATTGACTCGAGGATGACACGGTCTATGCCTCAATTGAGTCAATCTAGATATCAAGGATAGAGGGACATTATCATATATTGTGAGAGTCACAATTATTAGTCACAAGGTGATGTTGGATCTCAACATTCTTGTAACTTGGGTAGCAATGATGTGTTGCTAGATACCGCTCATTGCTTATGTTTCTAAGAGGTTAGAAGCATTGCCAACGTTACAAGAACCTATAGGGTCACACGCAAAGAACAAATAGATGGAGAAAATTGAAGTCAAGTTTGACTTGGCTAAATATGGAAAGTCCATAAAAGGCAAGTTTGACTTGACCTAAATCCAAATCAAGTTAGACTTGACTTGGTTCCACTTCAAGTTAGACTTGACATGGGAGAAGAAAAATTGAAGTCAAGTTTGACTTGACTAAATATGGAAAGTCCATAAAAGGCAAGTTTGACTTGACCTAAATCCAAATCAAGTTTGACTTGACTTGGTTCCACTTCAAGTTAGACTTGACATGGGAGAAGAAATGGAGTCAAGTTTGACTTGACTAAATATGGAAAGTCCATAAAAGGCAAGTTTGACTTGACCAAAACCACCTCACCTTGAATTGACCAAGTGATGACTTGGCTTGTTTTTTGACTAAATGTGTATGCCACATCATTTCCAAGGTGGTAACCCCTCCCATTTGAATTTGAATTCAAATGGAGGAGGTTATGGCATGTGTGGCCGGCCACTTAATGGCCATTAAGTGGCCGGCCACCAAGGATGATTAAAAAGGGATTTTGGTTCCCTTTTTGTGGTGGCTCTTCTTCTTCCTCTAGTGATTTTCTTTTGCTCTACTTCTCCTCTCGTCGAAACCGAGAAGGTGCTAGCACACCTAAGGTTTTTGATCCATCTATTTTGTTCGCGTGGATACATATAGAGGAGTGTCTGCCTTGATACTCTACGAGATCCGGCGGCTTTTGGACAAGCGGGAAAGCGAAGGGCTACGCATCAAGGGTAATGGTCCTATCATGTAGATCTAATGTAGATTTAGTAGCGAAACTCGTACTCGTAATTTATTTTATGTTCGCACGGATCCCGTGGCCGAACTTCTGGGGTTTCTGCAACGCAAAAAGCGGTTTTGCGGCCCAGAATATCTAACACTTACTACTCTCATCATTGTCTAATCTTGTGTTCGTCGCCATGGGAGTGTTTAGAATCACTCATGTTAAATTTTTGGAGCATCTCTTGAGTGTATTTAGATTGGTGAACATGGATTCCATCTCGAGTTTGTTTGATTTCGAGTCCAAGGAAGAAAGTCAATTCTCCTACTAGACTCATCTCAAATTCACTCTCCATGTGTCCAATAAATTCATTCAAATAGCCCTTATTGTTGGAGCCACAAATTATGTCATCGACATATACTTGGGCTACAAATATATTGCCACCATCTCGTCGTAGAAATAGTATAGGGTCTATTTGTCCTCTCACGAAGACTTTTTCAATAAGAAATGTCGACAATCGCTCATACTAAGCCCGAGGTGCTTGTTTAAGGTCGTAGAGCGCCTTCTTGAGCTTGAACACGTGGTTTGGAAATTCAGAATTTTCAAACCCTGGAGGTTGTTGGACATAGACCTCTTCTCTTATGAAACCATTTAGGAAGGCCGATTTAACATCCATTTGATAGAGTTTGAAACCTATGTGCTGCAAATGCAAGCATCAACCGAATGAATTCTAATCGTGCCACGGGAGCATAGGTTTCATCGTAATCAAGGCCTTCAACTTGACTGTAGTCCTTGGCTACCAAGTGTGCCTTGTTTCTTACGATTTCTCCCTTATGGTTCAATTTATTTTTGAAGACCCATTTGGTTCCAATAATGGTGGTCTTCTTAGGTCTAGGGACTAAGTCCCAAACTTGGCTTCTCTCGAATTGACCTAATTCGTCTTGCATAGCAATAATCCAATCGGGATCAAGCAATGCCTCGTCAATTTTCCTAGGTTCAATTTCTGAAATTAAGGCAACTTCATTAGCCTCACTCCTAAAGAATGATCTAGTTCTAACCCCATGATGGATGTTTCCAACAATTTGGTTTTGGGGATGTCTAGAGGCTAACCTAGTTTGCCTTGGTGTTGGAGGTGCTTCTTGGATGGTGTCACTAGACACAGGCTCAGCCTCAGGGTCCGGCTGAACTTCATGTTGTCTATGCTCACCGTCATCAGATTCATCAGCACTATCTCCAACACTCGGACTCTCATTCAAACCTAGTTTCCTAAGTTCGAATTGAAATCCTTCTACATCTTCTGATTGATCAATCACATTTGGAATTTCCTCAATAACAACATCAGATGACTCTTCGACCAATCTAGACTTTTTGTTGTAGACTCGATAAGCTTTACTGACAAGGGAGTACCCGACTAGTATCCCTTCATCAGCTTTTGTTGTGAACTTTCCAAGATGGTCCATGGTGATTAGAATAAACACCTTACACCCAAACACCCTTAGATGTTTAACTGTATGTGGTTTTCCAAACCAAAATTCGTGAGGAGTCTTTTCTAAAAATCTATGAATGAGGACTCGATTTTGCACGTAGCAAGATGTGTTCACAGCTTCAACCCATAAGTAACTTGGTAAAGAGTACTCATTGAGCATGCTTCGTGCAGCCTCTTGTAAGACTCGGTTCTTCCTCTCTATGACACCATATTGCTGTGGTGTCCTAGGAGTGGAGAACTCATGTCTATAACCTCTCTCTTGACAAAATTCAAAAAATCTTTGATTTTGAAATTCTCCTCCATGATCACTCCTAATTGTTTTAATTATTATTGATTTTTTATTTTCAATTCTTCTACAAAATGAAATAAAAACATCTAGGGTTTGATCCTTATATTTTAGAAAATATGTCCAAGTGTATATTGTAAAATCATCAATGATCACAAAACAATATCTACTACCATTCAAAGATATTATAGTGCTACAATCAAATAAGTCCATTTGTAGTAAATCCAAAGCGGTAGAAGTACTTACAACGCTTTTACCTTTGTGTGAAGATTTCGTTTGTTTACCCATTTTACATGCATCACAAAGCTTGTCCTTTTCGTACTTGATGCTTGGTAAGCCATGAACTAGTCCCTTGTTGGCCAATTTCCGGATGTTCTTCATGATCACATGTGCCAATCTCTGGTGCCAAAGGGTGGACTCATCTTCTCTTGACATGAAACACTTAACATAAGCATTAATAGCATTTTTAAAAGAAACTTGGTAAATGTACCTATCCTTGTGCCTACTAGTAACGTGTCAAGTGTGTCATTTTGTTTAATGATACATTGACTTGAATGAAAATCAATTGTGTAACCCGCATTACACAATTGACTGACACTTAGGAGATTAAAAGTCATCCCCTTGACTAGAAGGACATTTTTAATTCTAAGACATTCGAATATTTGAATGTCTCCTATCCCTACAACCTTAAGGCTATCATTGTTACCAAAAGATACATTACCTCTATTTTTGCTTTGAAGGGTAGTGAATAAAGATCTCTCACCGGTCATATGTTTGGAGCACCCACTATCAATGAACCAAGTTGAAAGATGCTCCCCCTCAATCAAAGCCTACACAATACGAAAAATAGAAGATTTAGGTACCCAAATCTTGGGACCTAAAGCATATACAATGCATGACTTAGGCACCCATGCGTTGACCATTTTCTTTTGAACCCTAGAAGTCTTAGGTGATCTAACATGAGTCCTAGACATTAAGGAAACAAAAGTCGGGTCTTTAGATTGGTAACCTATACCGGCCTTGTTGTAAACCGCCCTTTGAGCATTTAGAATCATATCCAAAGTCTTAGATCTAGTTGGGAATTTCTCAAGAAGACTCATGAGTCTCTCAACCTCACCCTTCAAGACTTTGTTTTCGTCTTCTAAAACTTCTACATGCAAGTCATCAAGATCCTCATCATTAGAGGATTTTAGTTGTTCTACTTCTACTTTTAATGATTTTACTTTTTCTTTGGATTTCTTTAACAAACTAGTCAAAGATGCAATAGCTCTATAAAATTTGTCTAATTCGGGAGAAATTACCTCTTCATCATCTGAAGATGATGAAGCCGCGTTTGAGGAGTCCATGGATTCATCACTACTCTCCTCATCTTCAATAGCCATGAGAGCTACATGGCGAGTACTCTTTTCCTCCTTCACTTCTTCGGATGAGCTAGAGGAGGACTCATCCCAAGTGGCCTTCAAAGCCTTCTTCTTCTTCTTGGATTTCTCCTCCTTCTTCTTTAACATTGGACATTTACTCTTGTAATGTTCTTTCTTGCTACACTCAAAGCAAGTAACATTAGTCTTATCAAGTTTAACTTCACTTGTATTACCTTTGCCTTTGTAGCGTCGTCTCTTCCTCATCATTCTCCTTACGAAATTAGCCATCTCGGATGAAGATGACTCGCTACTATCCTCCTCAGACTCGGATAATGATAAAGAGACCTCCCTCTCCTTCTTCTTCTCCTTCTTCTTTTTCTTCTTCTTCTTGGTCTTGTCCTCTGCCACAAGTGCAATCCCCTTCTCCTTGGGGCCTTTGTTAGCCATTTCATGTAGCTCCATTTCACAAAATAAATCATCTAATTTAACAATTGACAAATCCTTGGATACCTTGTAGGCATCCACCATGGATGACCACAAGGCATTCCTTGGAAAGGCCTTTAGAACATACCTCACAAAGTCGCGGTTCTCGACCTTTTCGTCAATGAAGTGGAGACCGTTGAGAATTTCTTTGAAATGACCATGAAGTTCACTTACCGTCTCAGACTCCGTCATGATTAGGTTTTGTAATTGGTTGAGGAACAAGTCCCTCTTGGCTATCCTTGAGTCCCGGGTGCCCTCATGGAGTTCGATGAGCTTATTCCATAGATCCTTGGCGCTTGTGAAGGGACCAACTTTGATTAGTTGGTCCTTAGTCATCCTGCATTGCAAGGTGACCACTGCCTTTGCGTCGGCTTCTCCATTCTGAGTTTGCTCAGCCGACCATCGCGAGGACTCCAACTCTTTTCCCTCAGCGTCTCTTAGAGGGATGAATACTTCCTTCACGGAGAACCACATTCTAATATCGGTCTTGAGGTAGTACTCCATGCGAGACCTCCAATACGGAAAATCTGATCCGTCGAAGAAAGGAGGTCGGGTGGTGCTAAATCCTTCTCTCATTGCCATTCTTGTTGACTCTCGGGTGTTAATCCGTTTGAACAGAGCCCCAAGCTCTGATACCACTTGATGGTGCTTGGATGGCTAGAGAGGGGGGGGGGTGAATGTAGCCAGACGCAGATTTTTGAACTCTTTGAAAACTTTCTACACTTTGATGGTTAGCAACGGAAGCAAAACGAACAGAAAGAATAAAGACAGGAACAGAAAGTCACAAACTCTAACACGAGGATGTACAAGGTTTGGGGATAATTTGCTCCTACTCCTTGGCGTGCTCATGAGGTGGGCGATCCCTTGATCGTCGGCAGATCAAGCCCCGAAAATTCGGATACCAAATCCTCCTTCTCGGTGGAGAAACCTCTCCACAGCAGGTCTCAACAGATATGAAATAAAAGCACAGAGATAACAACAAACTTACAGAGCAGAAGGACAAACGTCTACAAAGCAATACTCACAACCCAGCACAACCTCGACAAGAGCCTTCACTCAGCTCTCCCTTGTCTGCTTGTTGATCGCCTCGCAATGTTCTCCACTGGCTCAAATCGCAGACTCAAAGTGTATGCAAGAGTTAGCCACAGATCAGAGAGCTTCGCAGAAGAGATGGAGAGTCCATAATGAGAGTTGATGCTAGAAGAGATATGAAGCATCCACTTCTCTCCTTCGCTGCCCACCCTTAAGCTGCTTTCTGTCACCAGGGCCTAGACACCAGATGCTCCTCTGCAACAGCCCAGCTACCCCTGACATCTCCAGTCGAGCCTTAGGTTAGCTTCCCAGCCGTTCGCCAGAGTAAATCAAATGTGAATTAGTATTAGCAGAAGAAATCAGAGTTATCAGAACGAAATTAGAGCGAATCAGAACGCGATCAGATGTCTGACAGTGTATTTGAATTAAAGTTTTCAGCTACTGATCGGTCACCAGACTGATTAGAGAGGACCCTGATCGGTCACCAGACTGATCAAGGTAAGCCATTAATGATCAGGCTCCAGCCTGATCAGACCACTGTGAGGAACTGGGAATCGCGGACTTCTTGTGATCGGTCACACTGACCGATCATAGATCATGGATTAGTCACCGGACCGATCCAACACTCGCTGGAGGAATTCCAGCTCTCGCAGGCCAAACCCTCTGATCGGTCCCCAGACCGATCAGGTTGTGACCTGATCGGTCTGTTGACCGATCAGGCCACTCCCTGACCGATCAGGAGCCATCCTGATCGGTCAGGGTGAGAAACCTGCGACATTTTGATCGATCACAAAGACCGATCAAGGGTTTCTATAAACCTTCTGATCACTCTCTGATCGTTCACCAGAACGATCAAAATCCAAATAGAAACCTTTTTGTTCTCTCCCTGATCGGTCACCAGACTGATCAGACGTCCTTGGTTCGGTCACCAGACCGATCCACAACAGGGAGATCGTGCCAACTCCCTGATCGGTCACCAGACCGATCCAGAGACTCCTAATTCAACTCTAAGTCCCCCGGACAAAGACTTCTCTGATGACTCCCTAGACTTCTCTGACGCATCCTGGTCCCCCGGACAAAGACTCCATGCCCAGCTTCACTCACCGGGACTTCATACAACCTAGCTTCACTCACTAGGACCTGGCATCACTACCAGGGTTTCGGTCACCCGGCTTCACTGACTGGGATTTCATTCAACCTAGCTTCACTCACTAGGACCTGGCTTCACTCACTAGGGTTTTCAATCACCTGGCTTCACTCACCAGGGTTTCGGTCACCCGACTTCACTCACCGGGATTTCATTCAACCTAGCTTCACTCGCTAGGACCTGGCTTCACTCACCAGGGTTTTGGTCACCTGGCTTCACTCACCAGGACCAGGCTTCACTCACCGGGGTTTCCCATCACCTGGCTTCACTCACCAGGACCCCGCTTCACTCACCAGGGCTTCAGTAACCCGGCTTCACTTACCGAGAGTCATGCCCAGTCCCCGACCAAGACTTAAACCAGACTCATCTCATTAACCTAAACTAAAATCGGTGTCAACACCAAAATAACAATCAGGGTCAGACTGCATCAACACAGTCGATTGCCCCTGGGGGCAGTCGACTGGTGGCGAGGGTTTCAGCCCGAGCCCTATTTAAAGAGGACTTCGTGGTGACTGAGATTCTTGACGAAACTCGCTTGGGTAAAGTGAGTTAGTAGTCTTTGGTGCCCAAATAGTGTCCAAAGTGTTGTGCTGAGGTTTCTCCACCCACAAGGAGCGACAAGGGATAGTCGGAGGTTATCCGGGGATTGATCCACCGACGGATTCTTGGATTAGTCACCCGTCCGGGGTGGATACCAAGTAAATCAGAAATGTTATTCACCCCCTCTAGCGTACCGCATTCGATCGTTCAATTGGTATTAGAGCAAGGACCGCTCTTGATTAGACTAATCGTCGAGGGAGCACACGCTAGAGGAGATGAAAATGGAAGATAAATTTGGGGACGACATCTACAGTCCACCGCCGTACGACCATGAGGACTTCGGCTATTGGAAAGCAAGAATGGAGACTTGGCTTAGCATGGATTAGGCGTGTAGGATGATCATAGAAGAGTTGTTCGAGATTCCAAAGGATAAGCACGGGAAGATGCTTCGGCCTAGATATTGAAGTCAAGAACAACAAGATCAAGCAAAAGCAAACGAGAAGGTAATTAGTATTTTGGTAAATATTTTGCCTAATAATATTTTAAGTTGTGTTGGTGAATATATAGATTCACATGAATTATGGAATAAAGTCAAAGAATATCATGAAAATTCTACACAAATTCAAGGGCCCAATGAAATCAATCCATTGATTCAAGATGTTGAAGAAGAAAGTGAGATGTCATACACCTCATCTAGAGAAGAGGAGGAGGTAACCAACTCAAGGATTGAGGGGGAAAAGAGACCCTCATCTACACAAGAATAAGAGGAAGCATCTTCTTCATCCAAGGTTGAAGAAGAAGTCAACCTAGCCTCAACCTCCACCAAAGTCAAATCAAAAGAACATATCACATGCTTTGGTTGCCAAGAAAAGGGGCACTACAAGGATAAGTGCCCTCTAGGTAAGAAAAAGGAGGTAATCTCTGAACCCGGGTCCATTCGATTTAAGTCTAACATGAATTGTAGGAATGGAGAAGCCCAAGAGAGGAAGATGAAGATTAGATGCTTCACATATAGAGAATTGGGGCACTACCACACCAAGTGCCCAAAGAAAAGTGAAATCAAGAAAATGGAGCATCTAAGAAGATGGGAGAAGGAGGAAAGAAGGAAGAGAAGAAGTTCACAACAAGGAGGGACTACAAGGGTAAGGGAGGTAATTCCTAATCCTAGGGTAAAATGTAAATCAATTTCAAGTTCTTCATTACATATTAGAAATAATGTCAATCATCCCTCCATGCATGCTAGATTTAATGAAAAATGCTTAATGGTGTATAATTTTGGTTTTAAGTATAATGATAGGACTAGGGTAGCAACGTAGATCAAAATCCAAGGAGAAGCATGCATCATGATCAACCCAAGACCTCTAGACCTAAGGATCATGACACTAATCCCAAGAAGGGGAGGAATGTGCCTAGGAATATGGGTAGGTCTAGGAATGTCCAAAGTGGACATATGGCTTCTAAGGTTATAAACTTGGAAAGGGAAAATCAAGCTTTCAGGGCAAGGAATGATACTTTGGAAAAGACCCTAGAAAGGTTCACGGTTGAATCAAAGGGTCTAGATATGGTGTTAGGTAGTATAAAACCCAACTACGATAGATCGGGGTTAGGATACCGATCTAAGACCTCCAAGGCCAATGAAAAGAAGTATGTTGGGGAAGCATACAATTATGGCAAGAAGAGAAAGTCTAAGGATGACAAGGGGGTGTCTTCCAAGGGTAAAAAGGACAACTTGACCAAAGACAAAGTGTCTAAGGTTAAGAATATTCATTTTGTAGGCCAAGAGTCACCGGTGGGACACCAGTGTGGCTTAGTGTGGATCGAGTCACCTAGGGAGGTGGCTAAGGCTAAGAGTTCAAAGGGGAGCTCTAGGAGCCTTTGGGGTCCATGGTAAATGGATCTCAAGAGTTTCTCTTCTAGGAAATTAGGTGAAATGTGTCAAAAAGGGATTGGAAGACTTGGGTAAATCTTAATCCTAGGTTTTAACACATTAAAAAGGGAATTTAGGGAGAACAGAATGAAAATACAAATATATTGGGTAAAATTGGGTTTTAATGTGTGAATACCATGTAATTCAATGATAGAAATGAACTATAATCAAAGATAAGAAGAAACAGTGAGGAGAAATCACAATTGAGACTTTTGGGATGAGTTTCAATGATACACTCTAGGATAAGTTGAGTTTCGTGTCAATCTTGGGATCCGGAGTACATTTGTTTGGAAACGTATTTTTCCCAAGTAGACATTGGCCCCACAAATCTCCCCACGAAATTTCATAATTTTTCGATATTTGTGAAATTAACTAGGCATTTCTGAAATTGGGCTGAAAACCTAAAATTCAGGTATCAGTCGACTGCCCTTGGGGCAGTCGACTGATCCGAGTGAATTTTCAGCCTAGAAGCTCTCTGTAAGTTTTCTCAGTCGACTGTCATTTTGGCAGTCGACTGATCCATTAAGGTCAGGTAGAAAAAGGGTATTGGATGATAGAACCTGACTTTAAAATTAAGATCCTTGATTTTACTCCTTGAGTTAAGGTTTGCCTCATGGGTTAATGGTGATTATATTAAATGAGGGCATATGGAAAATTTAAGGAAGTTTTATAAGTTTCTCATGTGTATCTAGGATTTAGAGATAAAAATGGGGAAGCTTTCATCATATTGAGGATATCGATATAGAAAAGAATTGAGGATAATTCCATGTGACGAATTATGATGGATAGCTTTGACAAACACATGGAATTAGAGATACATTTGAAAATTGATACAAAATGTCAATCCCTTAAGGAAATTAGAGGATTGTACTAAAGTTAAGCACATTTGATTAATCAAATCATATTTTTCTAGGATAGGGCATATCCTAACAAATGTGCTTGGAAACTCTTAAACATTTTCAAGGTATTGTTGAGTTCTTATTGGCACTAGGGATAAGGTTGCTTGGGGGTAATCATTTAATGGTGTCCAAGGGAAAAGACCATGGTTGTTAGGTTGGGTAGAACCTAATTTGAGTTTATGGTGTCAAGTGGGTAGAACTTCACCTAGGAAAATTGAGAATTTGGAGAAGGCATAGGTTAAGGAGGAGGTTGCCTCCTAGTTACTTTAATTCTCATAGAAAACTTTTTGAGTTTTGTGTCAAACTTAGGAACGGTGATAGATACATTATGAAATGTATTTTTCCCAAGTAGGTATAGGTACCACAAAGTTTTCCATGAAATTTAGGAATATTTGGAGATTTGTGGAATTTCTGGCACAATTCTAAAATTGGCTAGAAAATTGATAAATCAGAGTATCAGTCGACTACCAACAGGGGCAATCGACTGGTCAGGGCTGGTGTGGGTATCCAGCAGCTGTCTAGGGTCTAAATGATGAGAAATAAATGTATAGGGGGTTAGTACATTGTGATTGGGATCATTATGGATTAAAAGAACCGATAATTGGGATATTGTTGGGTTTTTTTTTATGTTAGGAAAAGGGGAAGAAGTGTCGGCTTTAAGTTGGGAAACCAAATACTCCTATGCTAGAAACCCTAGGTTTAGGGGGACCATGGTTGCTTCGCTCTTGGCGTAAGGGGAACCTGGGAGAGGTTCTTAAAAAGCTTTTGTAAGTCCAATGTAGGGGGAGCTTTGGAGAAGCTTTAAAAAGTCCGTTTTGTGTGAAAAAGTCCTAACTTGGAGGGTTAGATGTGGGATGCCTTGGGATAGGATCCCGTTGTGAAAAAATCCTAACTTGGAGGGTTAGGTGTGGGATGCCTTGGGACAAGATCATTGCTTGCATTGCATATGCATTTGTTTTAGCATGGTTTTTGCTATTTGACTACTATCTTGTTTCCCTAACTTAAACATATTGCCAAACTCAAAAAGGGGGAGATAGTTGAGGCAATCTGTGGTCCGGAGTGACCAAGTATTTTGATGTTTGGGCAAAGGGTTTAAGTTAGTTTTTCCCTTGTGTTCCTATATGTGTATGTTGAGTGTGCAGGTTGTACAAGTACACATATTGACTTGACTGGATAACCTTGGTACGGTGAAGGGAGGCATGGAGACAAGCTAGAGGCTTGTGTGCATCCGAGGGACCTTGGAGAGTAGGGACGATGAGCTGAGGGGCGCGGACTTCAAGGTATGCATGAAGGATGGCATGGAGGCAAGCTAGAGGCTTGCGTGTATCCGAGGGACGGGAGCCGAAGATGAAGAGGGCGCGAAGGCAACAGTCGAGGCTGCGGATGAGGAGTCAGTCGAGTCGTAAGGGTACGAATGCTGTGTGATTGTACTCGGGAAATCCTAGGGTCGAGTGCTGAGAGAAGTGTACTCGAGAAGGGAAACCCTAGGTGTGTGAGTGGGGCAGTCGACTGCCCTTGGGGCAGTCGACTGATAAAACTCACAGAAGGGTTTTGGCCTGGGACCAGTCGACTGCCCCCTGGGCAGTCGACTGGTAGGTGGCTGGTGAGTTGGCTGAGATTTCGAATGTTGGGGTGCAACGGTCGAATTTCAGTGGCACCAGTCGACTGCCCTGGGGGTAGTCGACTGGTGGCGAGGGTTTCAGCTCGAGTCCTATTTAAAGAGGACTTCTTGGTGGTTGAGATTCTTGACGAAACTCGCCTGGGTAAAGTGAGTTAGTAGTCTTTTGTGCCCAGATAGTGTCCAAAGTGTTATGGCGAGGTTTCTCCACCCACAAGGAGCGACGAGGGCTAGCCGGAGTTAATCCGGGGATTGATTCACTGACGGATTCATAGATTAGTAACCCGTTCGGGGTGGATACCAAGTAAATCAGAAACGCTATTCACCCCCCTCTAGCGTACCATATTCGATCGTACAATATTTACTCCCTACTAGTGAGGGAGTGCTATGACAATCTAATAGGTCCATATGCAATAATTCTAAAGGTAAAGTAGTGCTAGTTAAGGTTTTACCTTTGTGTGATGATTTTGATTGCTTACCCTCTTAGCATGTATCACACATCTTGGTCTTTTCATACTTGATCATGGGGAGCCCCTTCACCAACTCCTTCTTTGTCACTCTTGCAATATTCTTAATGTTGATGTGCCCAAGTCTCCGGTACCACAATCATCCTTCTTCTTCTTTAGATACGAGACACTTAGGAAAATTGTTAGAAGGATAAGCAAGATTAAGATAATAAAGGTTAGCTTCTCTATATTCTTCTAGCATAATACTTTCAGAGCCATTTTGTTTAATTAGACACTTTCTAGTATGAAACTCAACCCTATAACCCGCATCACAAAGTTGACTTACACTAAGTAAATTAAACTCCATATCCTTAATCAAAAGAACTTTATGGATAGTGATTGTAGGAGATACCTCAATGGTGCCCCTACCAATTATTTTGAGTTTCCCACTATTTCCGAATGATACGGTTCCTTCCCTTAGATAACTAATAGTGGTGAACTTGCTTACATCCCCGGTCATGTTCCTTGAACGCCCATTATCCACTATCCACATTCTTGAGGATTCCTTCACCTAACCTATACAACACGGAAAACACAAGCTTTTGGTACCCAAATGTTAGTTCCACAAGAATCATTTAAATATTTCTTTGGTACCCAAGTCTTCTTTGCATTTCCCTTAACACCTTGTCTCCTAGAGGCACCCATCCTACCCACAAGTGAGACAAATGCTACTCTTTGACTATTTATGATTATGTCAAGGTTGCTAGAGCCAACTTGAAATTTCCTAAGTCCCTTGGTTAAGTCTTCTACCTTTTCCCTTACTTCCTTTTTTTCCTTTTCTAAGCATGGATCATTTGACATTGTAGAGGAGACATGAACATTATCCTTATGTTTCATGGATTCTAATTTAAGCATGCAAACTTCATTCTTTTATTCCTTAACTTTCCTCCTAGCTTTAGCCAAATCAACATTTATACTAGCAATAATTTTGACAAGAGTAGAGGAGGGTAAGCTATATACCTCACATACCGATACATCGGATTCGGATGATGAGCCCTCACATTTATCTTTAGTACTTGAGCTGCTCTCATCGTCGGATGACTCCAAGTTGTCCACTCCCATTAGTGCGAAGTGTGACACATGCTCTTCTTCCTCCTCCAAAGATGATGGATCATCCCAAGTAGCTTTTAGGTTTGTGGCACTCTTCTCTTTTTCTTTTGACTTCCTCGTCTCATTCATCTTCTTCTCATCCTTCTTTTCTTCTCTTTTCTTTAATTGTGGGCACTCATTCTTCATGTGGCCCTCTTGATGGCAATTGTTGCAAATGATGTCCTTCCCTTTGCTCTTGCTTCTTGACCCTTTCCTACCATAAGATTTGTTAGAAAAACTTTTGAAAGCTCTTCTCATTTTCCTTACCATGTAGGCTTCTTGGTCACTATCCATGGAGGCACTAAACTCCTCCGACTCGGATGATGAGGAGTAGATGATCTTCTTCTTCTCCTTTCTCTTTCTCCTTTCCTTTTCTACAATAAATGCTACACCTTTTTCTTTAGAAGAAATGTTAGCTTGCTCATGTAACTCAAATTCACAAAACAAATCATCTAACTTTACCGTAGAGAGATCCCGTGATACTTTGTAGGCATCAACCATTGATGCCCACAACGTAGTCCTAGGGAATGATTGTAGAGCATACCTCATGAGATATTGGTTCTCAACCTTTTCGCCAATTACATGGAGCTCGTTGATTATTTCTTTGACCCTTCCATGTAGTTGGCTTACCGTCTCGTTGGTCTTCATTGAGAGTGATTGTAATTGGGAAACCAAGAGGTTCTTCTTTGCTATTCTCGACTCATTTGATCCCTCATTGAGTTCAAAAAGATTCTCCCAAAGTTCCTTGGCGCTCTTGAAAGGCCCCACTTTGTTGAGTTGCTCATTTGACAATCCACATTGAAGCGTTGTGGTGGCCTTCGCATTTGCTTGTGCCTTCTTCATGGTTTCCTTGGTCCAAGTCCTCATTGGTAGTGGCTCTCCTCCTTCGTTGACGGGTGCATCGAAGCCATCTACAATACTCATCCAATTCTCAATATCGTTTATCAAATAGTACTCCATCCTACCTTTCCAATTGGCGAAGTCATTTCCATCGAAGAATGGTGGCCTTGCGGTGCTATAGCCCTCTTGAAACACCATTTCTTGAATACTCCGGTCGATGGTGAGTTATCCCGAAGCGAACCGGCTCTGATACCACTTGTTAGATCGTGGCGCTTGCTAGAGGGGGGGGTGAATAGTACTTTTCTCGAACATTATCTACAAGATGGTTAGCACAATACAAATAATATAATGAAAAATATGAAATACAATGCTAACACAGAGAATTTACTTGGTATCCACCCCGAAAGGTGACTAATCCAAGGATCCACGCACAAGCACACTCTCCACTATGAAAAGCCTCCTTTAAGGTGGAGAAAACTTTTACAAGGTTGTCTTCTTCCTCTTTACAAGATGGAATTGAAAGATAGAGGAAGAACTAAGGAATTTTAGCACGAACAGGCCCTTGGTACCCTCAAGAACCGTACCTTCCTCGTGCAAAAAATCGCCCTTTAAATAAGAGCAGAGGACAACTCCAAAAGCTATCTATCCCGATACCAGTCAACTGCCCCTGGGGCAGTCGACTGGTTTAGCCTTAATTGCTAGCCAATGGCTAACCCAACGACTAGTTTTCGGGGTTGCCAATCGACTACCCAAGGCAGTCGACTGGTCTCGGGTCCAAAACATTCTGTGAGTTTCTGTTCTTGCTGGCAGTCGAGTACCTTTCTCCCAGTCGACTGCCTAGCTTATACAAACACTCATCCTCACTCTGAAGACCCTCCTTCATGTGTGCCTTCAGGTACACTCTGTTGGATCGGAGAAAATGATAGAGGGGGGGTGAATATCGTTATAAAATTTTTCGGAGTAGAAGAGTAAATGCGCAGCGGAAAATGATAAAATACATAAGAACACAAGTCATTTTTTACTTGGTTCGGAGTCGCGGTCAGCACCTACTCCAAGGCCCACGGTCCTTCACCATTTACTTTGGGCAATTCTATATTCGATAAAGTTTTTACAAGATGATAGTACAAATATAGAATTGGAGATTTAAATCACAACACTTTCGTAAATTGAAATTTTATCGACACCCGACGTGGATTGAATTCCGGAGCAGAGGGTTATTGTCGGCACTGGAATCTTGAAATCGAACTTTGCCGGGGCGCAGCGCTTGAGTGAAAGTGTCTGGAGAGTTGAAAGAAATGGATCTCGAAGCCTTGGGGGTGCACCCACTTTTATAGTGCTCATACGGGCGCCTGAGTCAATGGGGGCGCCTAACACGTGGCCTTCCCTGTGCGAACCCTTATCCGCAGGCTCGGTCAGCACTTGTCCATCTCCTCTTGGGCGCCTCAGCTGATGGGGGTGCTCATGACCTCACGGGTGCCTGATCTGCCTTGGTCCAGATGCTTCTCTGTTGTGGTTGGTGTTTTACCTTCACAGTGGGGCACCCGTATCCTTACGGGTGCCCGAGTCCATCCGGGCGTCTAGCCCTAGTGAGGCACCTCACTTGCAGAAGACCAATCCTTCAATCCTGCAACAATGGTTAGTACCAAAACACAACAAGCAAATGTGTTAGCCATTAGTTAAAGCTGTAGCTGTCTTGGTTCTGACTTTGGGTCTCCCAAATGGAACCGTAGGTCGAACCAATGCTTATTGTTCCCAAGACGGGGTACGCGCCCTCACCTACTCCTCTTAGGAGATTTACCATTTTGCCAACCGGCTCATCCGGTTGGACTTTTTCCCAGCTTTACTCACCAGGTCTTAGTGCCCAGTCTGTGACCAGGACTTAGGGCCCAATTCCTCAAACCAGGTCTTCGGTGCCCAACCCTCGGCCAGGTCTTAGTGCCCAATTCTATGAACCAGGTCTTCGGTGTCTAGCCCTCGACCAGGTCTTAGTTCGTAGTCCACGACCTGGACTTATTGTCCAACCTTCTGTCAGGAATTAGTTGCCCAGCCCGCGGCCAGGACTTAGTGCCCAATTCTTAGAACCAGGACTTCGTGCCTAGTGTTCCTAGGACTTTTCCTGCACACTTGAGTAACATCGTTAGAGCACCAATAATACTTAACTTTGAAACCTTTGCCAATATCAAAACAAAGTTCGATATGGTACTTTCGACACCAACAATCTCCCCCTTTTGATTTATGGCAACACAATTCAAAGTTAAGGAAAAATTATAACATTTAAGAAGAGTAGTAACACCAATGTTTTTTAGCAGTTTTGAGCAGTGTAAGGCTTAAAACTAATGTAGTTTTGAACCGTAAAAATTTTTTATTTCTCATACTTCCCCTGCAACCCTGAATAATTGTGTTATAAAGCACTTAACTTTGAACTTTCCTCTCCCTTTGACATATATCAAAAAGTATTTATGGGTGAACAAAATATCTAAGAGGGATTTTTGAGTTTTTCCAGAATAACTTTAAAATCTTTTGAACAACTACTTTGATTGGATGTTTGAAAATGCATAAAGCTCCCCCTTAATTTAACATTCTCCCCCTGAAACCTTCAACGATATGCAGTTTTTGTAAATCTTCTAAGTGCTTACGTTTTTGATTAGTGTTTTCCAAAAAATGAGCAAAAGCATTGCATGTAAAAAAACCAATTTTTCATTTAGACAATTTTTCATTTTGAGAAGTTTTGCAAGCCTAAATTTTGTTAAACAACTTTTACTTACAAGGCTTTGCAAAAAAAATTTTACCAAAAAAAATTTACTTAGGTAGAGTTTTGAAGCCAAATTTCCCTTAAACAAAGTTTCAACTTTTGAGAATTAAAAAAATTTGTTTACAAAAAAAATTGCACACTTAAAAGAATTTGCTTGCAAACACTATGTACATTTTGAAAAACAAAATCTTTAAGAAATTTCTAGACAAGAGTTTCACCAAAAACACTTTACTTAGAAACATTTGCCAAAATTTTCAAAAAGTTTTTGCTCAGACAAATTTTGTTTACTAAGGTAAATTTTACTTAAGAAAAAAATGCACTTAAAAAATATTTTGAAACACTTAGAAATACTTAGAAATTTTGCTTTACTTTTTGAAAATGGAAAAAAAATTCCTTTTTCTCTTTCTTTCTCTCCCCCTTAATGTGACTCTTCTCCTTATGTTTTAGACTATTTCTAAGATAAACTTTCTTTGAAAGGGGGAAAAGGTATAAGGAAGAATTTAATTTTTAATTTTACTTTTTCTACTCTCCCTCTTGGCCATATATCAATAAAGAACTTTTCAAAAATATATTATGAAAGAAGATTTAAAATTTGTGTATCAGAGCTTATGAGTTTTGAAAACATAAAAATTTGAGTGAAAGATAATCCTCAGTAAAATAATGTCAAGAGTTATGATAATTTTTAAGTAACAAAATTTTGAAAGAATGAAGAATTGATGCTCAAAAATAGAATTGGAGTCAAGTGTATATTCTCATTGAGTCCATGCATGACAAGCAACAAAAAATATTTAATCAATAAGTTTACTTATTTTGAATATTTTAAAAAAATGCAAATAAAAAAAATGCTAGTACTTTTAAAAGATATTGAGCTTTTTGAAAAATATAAGTATTTTTTTTTTGAAAAATATCATGAGTTTGAAAAACATAAGTATTTTGAAAAATATTATGAATTTGAAAAACATAAGTACTTTTAAAATATTAAAGAAAATTACTTGACTTATCTTTTGAAAGTACTTACAAAAATATTATTTTTAACAAATAATATTTTACATGCTTTGGTTTCTTTTCCAGTCTACACAATCTTAGGAAACCTTGTTAACTACAAGGATATTTCCCTAAGTGTCCTTGAAATTCTCCAACTCAAGTAAAAATTATTTCCAAAAAGATTTTTGATAAGCCAAAATGATAGTATTTTGAAAATATATACATGTACATTTTGAAAAATGTATGAACTTTTGAAGGCACAATATTTTACTTGACTTGGTTTATCTTCCAGTCTGACATAATCCTAGGAAGCCTTGTTAGCTACAAAGATATTTCCTTAAGTGTCCTGGAAATTTTTCCAAGCTTAAGAGAAATATTATTTCAAATTGATTCTATTAAAAAAAACATTTTGAAAATAATAATATTTTAAAAAAATGATAATATTTGAAAGAAAATTACTTGTGTTTTCAGAAGGATTTGAAAATACATGCATGAAAACATATCACCTTGAAATATTCAATAATTCTTTTAATTTGATCTCCCCCTAAACTTGACCCAGTCCTAGGAAGCTTGTTGACCACAAGTACTCTTCCTCTATGTCATTAGGGTTCAGTTCAGGTCAAAGGAATTTCTTCTTTTGATTCAGACTCCCCCTAAATTTGACACATTCTAAGAGTGCTTGTAGATTATGAAGTGGACCTTCCTCTGTGTTTTTAGGGTTTACCAAAATCAAATGAGACATAGACATAATTTTCGAATGTATTTTGAAACTTCGAAATATATTTTGAAACGAAGGTAATTTGTCAGGCATAGTTTTTGAAAAACAAAAGTAATAGTATTTAAAGCATAGTTTTCAAAATCCATTTTAAAAGACAGTGATTTTTCAAGCACATTTTTGAAAGAAAATTAAAAGAATAAATCACTCCCCCTGTACCGTTTGACTCTATCTAATGCCTTAGGGGACTTCAGTGTTATCCATGTTTGACTGATCTGTAATTAAGTTAATCAAGTCCTAGATCATAGATTGATGAGTTCGTTAAAGTGAATTTTGAAAGAAAATGTAAGATTTTAAACATTAATTAACTAATGGCATGAAAAACATGTTAACCAGAAATCATATTATAGCAAAAAAAAAATAGCAAGATTAACTTTGACAAAGGTATCTAAGATTTAGTTAAAATTTGTGTTAGATTCAAATCTGACAATAGTAAAGTAAATTTGATTTTCTATAATCAGCTTCTAGGTCTTGGCGAGGCACTAGGACTTCTTTGGCCGTAGCCTTATTGGATCATCAACCCTTTCCTTGACAAAGTCTTTTATAGAAAATTCATCTTCATGTTACTTCTTGAAAGATTTTGGTCTAACTAGCTTGAGTCTTGGATCGGTAGCTTCAGCTAGTTCCACCAGACTAAACAAGCCAAGTAGGACATACTTGACCTTATTAGAAGGGCTTCCCTAACGTACTATCATCTCACCTCCACCCAATACTATATTGTTCAAATTTTAATTAAACTGTTTGTCCTTAAACTATCCAATTTTAAATCCAAGCAAAGAAAAAGAACTAAGTAAAATTATGATGAGGGAAAATTTCTGGATTTTCTAAGTTTGCAAGATTATTAATTAGTTATTCTTGTATATTAATTTTAATTTTTAAAGTCTCATTTTCTTGTCTTAACATTTTGAATTTTGATTTTATTAATATACATGATTTCATTGAGTTACTTAGGCATGTGTTCATATCTAAATTTGACCAAGAGTGATTAAGTAAACTATCAACATTCATGGTAAAGAGTGGATTTTTATATAAATTAAAGTTACCCATCTTGGTAGGTTGTCCTGGATCTTTGGCTCTTCTATCTGTGCATTCATCTTTGTAATGCCCAAACTCCTGGCACTTAAAGCATTGGATGCGACTTTTGTCCTTTCGTGCTTTTGGAACTGGTTCCTTTATCGTCGTCAATGGTGTCGTTCGTATCTTACGAGTAGGACACTTACTTTTGTAGTGTCCTCTCTCCCTGCATGTGTAACAAATTATTTGATTTTTAACATTTGAATTTACACTTTTACCTTTTGATTCCTTATTGGGAATCTCCCCCTTGATTCTTGCTGCCTCAGATCTAGACTCATCTTTTGATTCAGGTTTGGATTTGGCTTCAGATTCGGGTTCAGACTCTGACTCGGCTGTTTGTGCTTGGACTGAGAGTGCAAGATAACTTAGGTGATCTTCTTCTTCTTCGTCTGACTCGTTCGATGATTCGAACATCACTCCTTCAAAGGCCTCAATATCGGAGCTCTCTTCATGTAGGTTGATTAGCTTCTCCCACATCTCTTTAGCACATTCGAATGGTCCAATCTGCTTGAATACTTCTTTTGTTACACCGCATTGTAGGATTGCAGTCGCCATTGCATCTGCCTCGATCTTCCTCAGAGTTGGTTCATCCAATTTATCCCAACCGATTGACATTCCATCTTCTGTAGGTACTATATGTTGGATTGAGAAAAATGATAGAGGGGGGGAATGAATATCATTTAAAACTTTACGGATTAAAAATAGCAGATACGCAGCGGAAATAAATAAATCACACAGGAACACAAGTCAATTTTTACTTGGTTCGGAGTCGCGGTCGGCTCCTACTCCAAGGCCCATGGTCCTTGATCGTTTACTTTGGGCAATACTATAATCGCACAAAAAGGATTTACAAGTTAAGTTCTATAGTATTTCAGGAAATTGATATTTCTACACTTTTCATTACGGACGCGCGATGTGGATCGTATGTCGGTGCAGAGGATCGTCGTTGGTGCTGGATCTCGAAGTCGGAGTTTGACGGGGAGTAGCGCTTGAACGAAAAGCTTTGGAGCGTTGAAAAATGTGATGTTGAAGCCTTGGGGTCGAGCCCCATTTACCATGCTCAAACGGGCGCCTGATAGGTTGGGGGCGCCTGGCACGTGCCCTCCGATCTGCGAATCCTTATCTACGGGCTCGGTCAGCGCTTATCCTCCACACTTGGGCGCCTGAGCAGATGGGGGCGCTCGTGACCTCACGGGCGCCTGATCCGCCTTGGTTCAGTGGCTTCTCAACTATGTTTTGGGTTTTGCCTTCACTCTTGGGCGCCTGTATCCTTACGGGCGCCTGAGCCCATTCGGGCGCCTAGGCCCAGTGAAGCACCTTCACTTGCAGATGATCAGTCCTTCGACCCTGCAACTTAGGTTAGTCCCAAAAACATAATAAGCAATAGTTACAGCCGTAGTTATCTTGATTCTGACTTTGGGTCTCCTAAATGGAACCCTAGGTCGAACCGACGCCTAATGTTCCCTCGATGGGGAACGCGTCCTCACCTACTCCTCTCAGGAGAATTACCTTTTGCCAACCGGGTTCTCCGATTGGACTTTTGCCCAGCTTTACTCACCAGGCCTTCGGTGCCCAACCCTCGGCCAGGACTTAGTGCCCAATTCCTCTAACCAGGTTTTCGATGCCCAGCCCTCAGCCAGGACTTAGTGCCCAGTCCACGACCAGGACTTATTGCCCAATTCCTCAAACCAGGTCTTCGGTGCCCAGCCCTCTGTCAGGACATAGTGCCCAGTCCACGACCAGGACTTAGTTGCCTAGTGTTCCTAGGACTTTTCCTACACACTTAAGTAACATCGTTAGATCACAAATAATACATAAGTTTGAACCCTTTGCCAATATCAAAATAAAGTTCGATATGGTGCTTCCGGCACCAACACTATAAACCCTGTCTGGATTATCATCCATAAATCCTGTTTGGATTATCATCCATAAATCCATATGGGTCTTTAGGTGGGATTCCATTAGACCCTTCCAGATTCTGAAGTTCTTGCAAGAGAATAGGGGTGGATCGACACTATTCCATTCTTGATTGGCCATTTAAAATAATCCTTGCACACAAAAGAAATAACAGAAATGTACCAAGACTTGATCTTGGATTAGTAGTGCGGGAGAAGGGAAAAAACCCAACAAAAATTATGCACGAATTTCGAGGCAGAATAATAATAAAAAATTTGAGACAAATTTTCAAAAAATGAATATTCTGATTAATGGAGAGAAATAGTAGTTAAAAGTGATTGCTCGAATTAAGGTATCACAAATTTTGAGAAAAAATATTAAAATAATAATAAAAAGTTTATGCTAAATTTTCAAAAATTTATCTTTTTATCAACTCTAACACCCTGTTTGGAAACCTTTTAAGTAAGGAATTAGAATTCAATTCTGATCGGAATTGAATTCCGACCAGAATTGAATTCCAATTCTCATGTTTGGAATGAATTGTAAAAACACAATTGAATTGAATTCAATTGTTATACTTTTACGTTTTTATACTGCGAGGATGGAGCCAGAGCAACTTTAATTTGTTTGGTGATGGGGCGATTTGGTAATTTAATTTGTTTAAGTGAATTCCTTTCACAAATCACATGTGTTCAGGTGTGATTTGTTTTGAGGGGTTAGAAAGGAATTGGAATTCAATTCCTTAGCAATTCCTTCCTGAAATTTGCTACCAAAGGATGGAATTGAATTCCAATTCCCAAAGGAATTCCAATTCCTTCCTTTCCAAACAGGGTGTAATGAATTCAAAATTGAAAAAGGTATAAGAATATTTTAAAACCACACATAAATATTATTTATTTGAAATAAAAAGTGATCGAGTGCTATTGCACCAACCTCGATTATCGAGAATGATTGAAAAAAAATAAAATTAATTTCGTAAATCCAAAAAAAAAACTCTCAAATGGGTGGTTGCACCAAATTTGAGCCATCCGCTCTGATACCACTTGTTGGAATGGAGAAAACGATAGAGAGGGGGGGTGAATATTGTTATAAAATTTTTCGGAGTAGAAGAGTAAATACGCAGTGGAAAATGAAAAAATACACAAGAACACAAGTCATTTTTTACTTGTTTCGGAGTCGCGGTCGGCTCCTACTCCAAGGCCCATGGTCCTTGACCATTTACATTGGGCAATTCTATATTTGATAAAGTTTTTACAAGATGATAGTACAGATATAGAATTCGAGATTTAAATCACAACACATTCGTAAATTGAAATTTTACAGACGCCCCAGGTGGGTCGAATTCTAGAGCAAAGGGTCGTCATCGGCACTGGAACCTCGAAATCGAACTTTGCCAGGGCGCAGCGCTTGAGCGAAAGTGGCTGGAGAGTTGAGAGTAATGGATCTCGAAGCCTTGGGGGTGCACCCCCTTTTATACTGCTCATACGGGAGCCTGAGTCGATGGGGGTGCCTAACACGTGGCCTTCCCTGTGCGAACCCTTATCCATAGGCTCGGTTAGCGCTTATTCATCTCCTCTTGGGCGCCTGAGCTGACGGGGGCACCCATGACCTCACAGGCGCCCGATCTGCCTTGGTCCAGAGGCTTCGCTGCTGTGGTTGTTGTTTTGCCTTCACACTGGGGCGCCTGTATTCTTACAGGCACCCGAGTCCATCCGGGCACCTAGCCCCAGTGAGGCACCTCACTTGCAGAAGACCAGTCCTTCGATCCTGCAACAAAGCTTAGTACCAAAACACAACAAGCAAATGTGTTAGCCATTAGTTACAGCCGTAGCTATCTTGGTTTTGACTTTGGGTCTCCCAAATGGAACCCTAGGTCGAACCGACGCCAATTGTTTCCTCGATGGGGAACGCGTCCTCACCTACTCCTCTCAGGAGAATTTATCTTTTTGCCAACCGGCTCCTCCGGTTGGACTTTTGCCCAACTTTACTCACCATGTCTTAGTGCCCAGTCCGTGACCAGGACTTAGTGCCCAATTCCTCGAACCAGGTCTTCGGTGCCCAACCGTCGGCCAGGTCTTAGTGGCCAATTCATCGAACCAGGTCTTCGGTGCCCAGCCCTCGGCCAGGTCTTAGTGCCCAGTCCACGACCAGGACTTGGTTGCCCAACCCGCGGCCAGGACTTAGTGCCCAATTCTTAGAACCAGGACTTTGTGCCTAGTGTTCCTAGGACTTTTCCTGCACACTTGAGTAACATCGTTAGAGCACCAATAATACTTAACTTTGAACCCTTTGCCAATATCAAAACAAGGTTCGATATGGTGGTTCCGACACCAACACACTCCCTTGGCTTGCCCCTTGATGTCTTCTTCCACCGGCTATCGTCCCTCGGATGCGCACACAAGCCTTCCCTTGGCTTGCCTCCATGCCACCCTTCATGGGTCCCCTTTGAAGTCCACTTCCCGACTTGCCCTTGGAGTCCTCCTCCCTCATCTCTCATCCCTCCGATAAGTCCTCCATTTGTGACTCTCCAAGTCGTGTAAACTCAATCACACATATCAAATAACAACACAACACCCTAACCTTAAACATATTGACACACACACAACAAAACCATGATCTTCCCGATCATCCTTGGGTCGATTGCCCCAACACTCCTCTCCCTTCTTGCTTGCGCCGCCGGCCACCAAGGGCTACCCAAGCGCACCGGCCACAAGTTGGGACCGAAGAGGAAGATGATGAAGATGATAAAGGAGAGATAAAGCCTCCTTAACAACTCAACTGGCCGGAACTTCTCCCTTTCCTCCTCTCTTGGGCCGCCGCCGGAACTCAAGGAGAAGATGGCTTCTCCTCCTCCGGCGAGCCTCCTTTCTCCCTGTTCTTGCCGATCCACCCAAGGATGATCAAGCCTCTCCTTGTATCTATGGTCGCCGAGCTCTCAAGGTGAAGAAGGAGGGAGAAAGAAAATATAAGAAGGAGAAGAACTTCCTCTTGTTGCCGTGCCCTAGGAGGGAGAAAAAGAGAGAGAAGGGAGAAAAGCCTATGATGTGGTGATCTCTTGGATTAGCCTTGGTTTCATGATCCCATGGGGTATTTATAGGGCTAAGGTAGTGACCAAGAGGAGGAGTTGGATCTTGGCCCACTAATGAATCTAAAACCAATCCATTAATTAAGATCCATTCCACTAAAGGATCTTAATTGAACTTCCTCACCAACACTCATATTTTCATATAGGCTCCACCTATTATGAGACATCCATCCCCCCCATGTTTAAGATATCGAATGCCCATCGATTAATTTAAATTACTGACAATTTTAATTAATTACTTCTGGCTCCTTGACTAGTACCACTCAACCTTATTATCATGTCGAATCAAATCCACCTGTAGGGTTTAACATGATGAGCCTTATGAGTTCATCATGGGGGCATCATCATCCCGACTAACCAGGACATGGATTTTGTCAATAATCAACAATACACCATACAATTAATATTATTTTCCAACTTATTATGCCTATCGATTTAACATAATAAATCTCACCCATTGGTAAATCAATGAAATAAATATTAACTATATGTGCTCGTTATATATCGGGATTTAGGGTTGTACTCCATAATAAAATCGAAGATCCAATCCAATTATCAATTTAGTATAAATTGGATGATCTCTAGTTTTGGTCCTGCTCAATGTACACAAAGCATACTAGTGTAATTCTATGGTCAAGATAAACTACACCTAATTACACTACAACCATCCTGATAGTTTGTCCAAATCCATCTCGGTTGTGAGTCTCTTACTTATACTATGCAAGGAACTGATAACATGATCTTTCGTGTGTCACCACACACCATGTTATCTATAATGTAATGTAAAGGACTTTTATGCATATACTAATATAAATAAGCATCTAATGTTGTTGTTGTGTTTCTCTTTTCCAAAATTAAGATGATCATATATAAAAGAAGCAAGTTTTTAGTATACACATCTAACAAAAGAATCTGCGATGTTAGCATCAATGGGTACTCTGTATATCCTCACATCTCCTCTATTGATGATCTCTCGAATGAGATGGAAGCGTCGTATTATGTGTTTGGTTCGCTGATGAGAGCGAGGTTCCTTAGCTTGTGCAATAGCCCCATTATTGTCACAATAGAGGTCTATTTGGTCTGCTATACTAGAAACCACACCAAGCTCTATAATGAACTTCCGGATCCAAACAACCACTTTTGCTATGTCAGATTCAACAACATACTTGGCCTCTGTTGTAGAATCTGCAACTATGTCCTACTTTAAACTCTTCCAGCTCACAGCGCCACCATTCATGCAAAATACATACCTTGACTGTGATATGAAATCATCCCTGTCAGTTTGGATGCTTGTGTCACTGTAACCCTTTACAGCTAGCTCCTCATTGCCTCTAAATATCAAGAAATATTCTTTCATCCTTCGTAAGTACTTAAGAATATTCTTGATAACAGTCCAGTGACTTTCACCTGGATCTGACAGGTATCTGCTCATCATGCTCAAAGCATACGAAACATCTGGACGATTACAATGCATGGCGTAGATGATAGACCATATAACGGACGCATAAGGGATCTGATCCATGCGGTCTCTCTCCTCCTTAGAAGAGGGACTTTGAGTCTTAGAAAGACTTACACTATGTGACATCGGCAGAAATCCCTTCTTGAAATTCTGCATGGAAAAATGATTACGCACCTTGTTAATATTGTTAGGATCTATACTAAAAGACTTGTCTTTTTCTATGAATATCTACATTTTGAAAGAGAATCACAACAACACAGTTGCATGGTTAGAATTGTATATGTATAATAGTCTGATACTTTGCATTGTAGATAACATGGTGTGTGGTGATGCACAGAAGATCATGTTATCAGTCCCTTGTAGAGTATAATAGATGCTCACAACCGAGATGGAGTTGGACAAACCATCGGGATGGTTGTAGTGTAATTAGGTGTGATTTGTCTTGACCATAGAATTACACTAGTGCACTTTATGTGCATTGAGCAAGACCAAAATAGAGGTGATCCAATTTGTACTAACTTTATAGTTTGACCAAACCTCGGATTATTATGGAGTACAATCTCTAAATCCCGATATAATAATGGGCACATGTATATAATAGTTATTTCTTTGATTTACCAATGGGCGAAATTTATTCTGCTGAATTGATAGTCCCGTTAAATTGGGAAATAATATTATGTTGGATCGAGAAAACCGATAGAGTGGGGGTGAATATCGGAAATCGTTCGGATTTTCGTAAAGAGCACGTACGCAGCGGAAATAAAAGTAAAACAATCACAGCACAAAGACACAGTCGATTTACTTGGTTCGGAGCCAGTGTCGACTCCTACTCCAAGGCCCACGGTCGTTGACCGTTTACTTTGGGCAATTCTATATACGCGCAAAGCAGTTTACAATAATTTATTACAAGTAAGTGCACTAATAATAATAATAATAAATTCAATCTTCGTTACCGACGTCCGGAGTGGATTAACTCTTTCGGGGCAGCGGGACGTCGTCGGCTCGAGTTGGAGTGTTTCCGGAGCAAGGCACGAGCGTAGAAGATCTTTGGGGCGTTGAGAGAACAGTTGTGTTGAAGCCTTGGTCGAAGGCCCTTTATATAGGGCCTGGGGGCGCCCGGGACGTCGGGGGCGCCCCCCACGTGGCCTCTGATCCGCAGAGCTCTCGGTCAGCGTCTATCCTCTGGATCCGCTTTGACCTGGGCGCCCGGAGCGCTTGGGGCGCCCGGATTGACCGGGTCAAAGTCCTATCTCCTTGGCTTCGAGGGGTTCGGGTTCAATGTTGCGCATGGGGGCGCCCGCAGCGCATGGGGCGCCCGGAAGCAGCGGGGGCGCCCGGAAGCACGGGGGCGCCCGGAAGGACGGGGGCGCCCGGCCCAGTATCTATTCGAACCCCTTTTTGCTTTACCTGTTTTGTATGGCCCTTGGGGGCGCCCGGGACGCTCCGGGCACCCTACCTAGCCCTTGCCTCTCTCCTTTGAGGCTTTCTGAGCTGCAGACACACGTTCCTTCGGTCCTACATCCAGGGTTAGTAGAAAACACAACAATATATTAAGTTATTAGATTATACAGCCTTAGCTGTCTTGGTTCTGACTTTAGTCTCCAAAATGGAGCCCTAGGTCGAACCGACGCCTACTGTTCCCTCGACGGGAATGCGTCCTCACCTACTCCTCTCGGGAGAAATTACCTGATGCCAACCGTTCCTCTGGTTGGACTTTTGCCTGGCGTTCCTTTGTCAGGTCTTGGATGCCGAGCTGCCCTTCACTCGGTGCCTAGCATTCCTTCGCTAGGGCTTTAGTCCCAAGCTGTCCTTCGCCTGGCGCCTAGCCGTCCTTCGCTAGGTCTTGGATACCGGCAGTCCTCCGCCAGTTGCCTAGCAGTCCTTCGCTAGGGCTTGGATACTGGCAGTCCTTCGCTAGTTGCCTAGCAGTCCTTCGCTAGGGCATGGATACTGGCAGTCCTTCGCCAGTTGCCAAGCAGTCCTTCGCTAGGGCTTGGATACTGGCAGTCCTTCACCAGGTGCCTAGCAGGCCTTCGCTAGGGCTTTGTCTCTGCACACTTGAGTAACATTGTTAGATCACAAACAAACTTAACTTTGAATCCTTTGCCATTATCAAAACAAGGTTCGATATGGTGCTTCCTGCACCAACATATTATGTACATGGTGTGCTGTTGTTTATTGATGGAATCTATGTCCTGGTGAGTCAGGATGATGATGCCCCCTTGATGAGCTCATAAGGTTCATCGTGTTAAACCCTACAGGTGGATTTGATCCAACATGATGATAAGGTTGAGTGGTACTAGTCAAGAAATTAGAAGTTGATTAATTAAAATTATCAGTAATTTTAATTAATCAATGGAGATTCGATATTTTAAACACGGGGAGATGGATGTACTCATAATAGGTGGAGCCCATATGAAAATATGGGTGTTGGTGTGGGAGTTCAATGGAGATCCTTTAGTGGAATGAATCTTCATTAATGGATCGGATTTGGATCCATTAGTGGGCCAAGACCCAACTCCTACTCATGGTCCCTACCTTATCCCTATATATACCCTGTGGAATCAAGAAACCAAGGCTAATCCAATTGATCACCACTACCCTTATGGGACTAAACCCTTGGATGGCTTGCAGGTTACCTAAGAAACCACAGGGTCGATCATGAGAGACCTGTCTATGTCTATGGATTAAAAATTTAATCCGAATAGAGACACATCTCCCAAATGACTGTCTCATCGTCGTGTCAATTGACTCAAGTCACAACTTAGCCAAAACCAATGTTAAGGCCTTATAACTTTCTGAATCAAAATACCGCGGAACAGACGACGAATGGATCGCCTATTTTTGTGTTTATAATCGGGGTCCATGACATAAATTAATTATTATACTAATTTGTTGGGTATGGCTTGGCGAGTTTCCTTAGCGAATACCTAGTCGATCTGAGAGACCTCTCCACGTCTAAGGATTAAAAATTAATCCAAGTTGTGACCCGTCTCCCATCGATCATCTCGTGCCGCATCGAACGATCCAAATTACAACTTAGCCAATTACCAAAATTGGCCTTGTAATTTGCTCGATCGTGAAAAAGGCGATGAGTTGATCGCTGACTTTTGTGTTTATGGTCAGGGTCCAATTAAGAATTTATTCATCATATTTCGAGATCAAAATAATAAATTCTCAAACATAAAATAAGGAGGCATATGACCATGGCACAAAATCGACATAAGGAAATACAAAGGAGCATAGGGAAAGATATACCTTTCCGATCACCTCGCGGTCTTCTACCTTATGTCTCTCCCTTCGTGGACTTCGTGTGGATGACGATCTACAGCGATCTGAGATCACCAAGAGCACCAAAGAGTCCTTTCTTCCAGCCGATAAAAACCCTAGTCCCTAGGGTTTGCGTCGCCAGCCTCCTTCCCTCCCCCATTGCGCCGCCGACCGCCAGAGCCGACTCTAAGCCCTCCGGACCAGCAGCACACCTCAAGAGGAAGGTGAAGAAGAAGAAGAAGGAAATAGAGAACCTTCTTCCTTACCAAACCAGCCCGAACATTCCCTTCTCCCTCAACCATGCGGCGCCCCTGCAAGTTGGGTTGCGCTGCCTCCCACCGGCCGCCGACGCTTCCTCCGCCCTCCCTGAGTCCACGCAAGGTAGAGAAGATCTCTGCCTTGCTTCCTTGAGCCTTAGCTGGAGCTTGGTGGAGGAGATCAAGAGAACCGAAGGGGAGAATACCTTCTTCTCTAGTTGCGGCGCCGAAACCCTAGGAGGGTGAGAGAGAGAGAGAAGAGAGAGAGGCTTGGGTATCAACTCTTGGATTAATTAGCACTTGGTATCTTGATCTCATAGGGTATTTATAGGGCTAAGGTAGGGACCAAGAGGAGGAGTTGTGTCTTGGCCGACTAATGGATCTAAATCCGATCCATTAATTAAGATTCATTCCACTAATGGATCTTAATTGAGCTTCCTCACCAACCCCCATATTTTCATACGGGCTCCACATATTACGTGTCATCCATCCCCCCGTGTTTAAGATCTCGTATGCCCATTAATTAATTAAATTACTGACAATTTAAATTAATTAACTTCTGGATCCTTGATTAGTACCACTCACCCTTATCAACGTGCCAGATCAAACCACCTGCAGGGTTTAGCATGATGAACCTTTTGAGCTCATCAAGGGGGCATCATCATCCTGACTCACCAGAACACGGATTCTGTCAATAATCATCGGCACATCATAGTATTAATATTATCTTCCAACTTATCGGGTCTATCGATCTAACAGAATAGATCTCGCCCATTGATAAATTAAAGAAATAATAATTAATAATATTGCCCGATATTATTTTGGGATTAATGGATCGTCCTCCATAATATAAGTTGAGGTCCTATCAAATTATCTAGTCAGTACAAATTGGATAACCTTGGGTTTTGGTCCTGCCCAATGTACTCATAGCACACTAGTGTAGTTCTATGGTCAAGACCAACCACACCTAACTACACTACAACTATTCCGATGAGTTGTCCAATTTCATCTCGCTTGTGGGCCTCTTATTTATACTAAGCAAGGAACTGATAACACGATCTTCCGTGTGACACCACACACTATGTTATCTACAATGCAAAGTAAGTGGACTTCGTGTTTGTACCAATATAAACAAACACCTATTGTAGTCGTGATTCTCTTTTCATAATAAAGATGTTTATATAATAAAAGTCATGTCTTTCAGTATACACATCTTAAATTCTCCCACTTATACTTAAAGACACTGTTGTTCTCCCACTGCCATACATCTGACTCCCATATCCTTCACATGCCTGTCAAAAGCTCTAGTTGGAAGAGCCTTAGTGAAAGGATATGCCAGGTTGTCTTCTGATGCAATCATGGCGACATCAACTTCTCCTCGCTTTACGATTTCTCGTATCAGGTGGTACTTGCGCTATATGTGTTTACTCGCCTTATGGGCTCGTGGTTCCTTCGAGTTTGAAACTGCACCACTATTATTACAAAAGATTGTGATAGATCTGGGCAAACCAGGAATCACATCCAAGTCCATGATGAAGTTTCTGAGCCATACAACTTCCTTGGCCGCCTCCAAGGATGCCACATATTCAGCTTCCATGGTAGAGTCTGCCACGCACTTCTACTTGACACTCCTCCAGAAAATGGCTCTAACTCCTAAAGTAAACACAAACCCTGAGGTAGACTTACTCTTGTCCCTATCTGACTAAAAATCTGAGTCCGTGTAACCCACAGGGACTAATTTATCTGCCCGGTAAATCAGCATATAATCCCTAGTCCATCTCAGGTATTTCAATGTATGCTTTACTGCAGTCCAATGTCCCTATCCAAGGTTACTCTGATATCTGCTAACCATGCCCACGGCAAAATAGATATCTGGTCTCGTGCATAACATAACATACATGAGGCTTCCTACTGTCGAAGTATAAGGAACCACCTTCATTTCCTCTATCTCCTTTGATGTTTTCGGACACATCTCCTTGGATAAAGGAACTCCATGCCTGAAGGGTAGGAATCCCTTCTTGGAGTTTTCTATGCTAAAACGAGACAAGACAGTGTCAACATATGATGCTTGGGATAAACACAACATCTTTTTCTGGCGATCCCTCATGACCTTGATCCCAAGGATGTGTCCCGCTTCTCCTAAGTCCTTCATATCAAACTGCTTTGATAGCCAGACCCTTACGTCTGATAACACTTTAACATTGTTGCCAATTAACAAAATCTCATCTACGTAAAGTACAAGAAACAGCACTACGTTTCCGTCACATCTTTTGTATACACATGACTCATCCAGGCTTTGAGTAAGTACATATGGCAAGATTACTTCATCAAAGTGGATGTTCCAAGACCTTGAAGCTTGCTTCAATCCATAGATAGATCGTTTAAGCTTGCACACTAGATGCTCTTTGCCCTTTGCAATAAAACCGTCTGGTTGCGGCATGTAGATGGTCTCCTCAAGACTCCTGTTAAGGAAGGCTGTCTTGACATCCATCTACCATACCTCATAATCCATATGAGCTGCGATAGATAAGAGAATCCTGATCGACTTGAACATGGCTACTGGCGAAAAGGTCTCCTCATAATCGATACCCTCTTTCTGAGTGTACCCATTCGTAACAAGCCTTGCTTTGAAGGTCTCAACCTTCCCGTTTGATCCTCTCTTTCTCTTGTAGATCCACTTGCATCCAATGGCTTTTACACCATTGGGTGTTCTACTAGCTCCCAGACATGGTTAGAATCCATTGATTCTATCTTGGATTTCATTGCCCTTTGCCAAGAATCTACATCCTTGTCTTGTAGGGCCTCGCCATAGGTCCAGGGATCTGGTTCATGTTAACCAGAGACCAAGTCCGAACACTCTCCCAAAAACATGAATCTTTCAAGCTGTCTCACAACCCTCGCACTGCGACGAGGTACTACCTGTGCATCCTCGTGACACGCGGTGTAGTGTCTTGTGGTGTGTCCTCTTGTACAATTGGTCCAAAGGTCGGAATGCCCCCCTGATAAGTGTCATTTTGTTGATCATTTTATATGCTTAAATACGTGTTTGACCCATATTTTACTTGTATAATTGTGGATTTACACTAAGTTCTAGGATTTATACTCTTTTTGGACCTAATTATAAATTTGGATATATTTGAGTTGTTTTGTCACTAAATTTTTGATCTACTTTTGTAGGCTTGGAAGGATCGTGGACCTAGCTTATGTTGGGTCAAGGTTGAGTCAAAAGTGGACCAGATCAAATGAATCAAGCGTCAACTAATTTGGACCGTCCGATGCAAAGACAGTTAGATCTAGACCATTTGAGAACTTTTGATCAATCCGAGATGGACTTAAGGCTAATCTAGTGATCGGATCAAGATCTGAAGGTTTCAGCCCAATCGGAGATCATCTGGCCATTGTGTTGGGACCGGGTGCATGTCGACAAGGACACGAGTTCGTAAAATTTTAAATTTTTACGTGCAGCGGAAGAATTTGCATAAAATAATTTCCTAAATTATTTTAACTTCGTATCTAGCATGCAATCTTATGGTGTGTTGACATAATCTTAAAATAAAACTTTGCGGAAAGGTAAACTAATTTACCAAGTACCTCGCGTAACCCGAAGTAAGGGACGAGATCGATCCAACCGTAGCGTCCCTTGGAAGCTTCGCCTCTATTCGCGTCCACGCCGAGTTCTCTTCGGGATGACTTTGCAAAGTCACGAGTTTTGTGCCGACGAGAACTACTAGATTCTCTATAGGCACAACAAAGAAGTACAAGAGAAAAGATAGGAAACTCACAAACAAGAAACGGAATCTAGATTCCGTGAAGAGAGGAGTCGCTATCCGCTTCTTCTTCTTCTTGTTCGGGTTCTCCTTCTTCTTGAAGCTCACGGCCACCATTGATTGAGTGGAGATTGCGCTGGCCCTAAGCCTCCAAGAGGGCGCCGGCCCTAATACTCCAAGGTGGGCGCCGGCCCTAAGGGAAGAGAGGGGAAGGAGAGAAGAGAATAGAAGAGAGAGAGGGAGAGATTAGCTCTATTTCAATTAGGAATTAAAGGCTTCCCTTTGGTTCCTTATATAGTTGCTTCTCCCTTACCAAGTCTCCTCTTAACGGAATTAACGGAATTAGTTATCATAAGAAATTTATCCTATAAATTCTCTTATGAATTATTCCGTTTAAACTAAGTTTTATTATAACTAACTTTATAATAAAACTAATTAGTTATCATAAAAAATTTATCCTATAAATTCTCTTATGAATTATTCCGTTTAAACCAAGTTTTATTATAACTAACTTTATAATAAAACTAATTAGTTATCATAAGAAATTTATCCTATAAATTCTCTTATGAATTACCAAGTTTTATTATAACTAACTTTATAATAAAACTAATTAATCTCTCCTTTTATTATGGAATAAATTTTATAAGAAATTTATAAACTTTCTTATTATGGAAAAAATAATTCATAATTGATTTTATAAAATTAAAATAAACCATTCCATGGATCATTTTAATTTCCATAAAAAGAATAAATTTCTATAAATTTATTTATATAAATTTCTTTACATAAATTTATTTATCCATAATTTATAAAACAAATCGCGCTAGATCTATTTTATTAATTAAACCAAAATTAATTGATTTTTCTCCCTTTAGGTGGCCGGCCAACCAAGGAGGGTTGGCACCCTCTTTGGCCGGCCCAAACCGAGCCGAACCAACGCGAATTAAACTCATTTAATTCGCCCAAAAAGACTTCAAAAGACTTAGCCATTTTTAGCTTCCATTGCGCCTCTGATTAACTCAGATTCGACTTATTTCTCTTGATCGGAAAATCCAATTTTCAACTCGTTTTAAATCTCTCGGATTACTCGTAGTGCGTGTGACTAAATAGGCTTTCGATTTATGTTGGTCGTCTATAATCAACTAATTATAGAACGATCATGAGTGGCACCTAGTAGTACATCATGATCCCCAATTAATCGAAAGATCAACGGTTTGACCTCAGAAGAAATTATTCTGAAACCCTTCAGCAGCTCTAATGAATCGTGCCCCATTCCCTTCACCATCTTATACCCACTTGGTTCAGGACAGGGTGTATTTGTGTCAGTCCCCACTAGGCTGACTACGTCACACCTAGCCCAAGCAGTGTCTTTCTCGTCCTTTGGATTTCTAGTTACTCTCATGTATTTTAGAGACTCGTACTCCAAACATGATATACTCTGGCCAGAGGTTTTGAGTAACAATCCGACGATAGGCCTGGGTATACATCTCCTCGCAAGGAGTGGTGAATCCTTTATAGGCTGTTCAAACATCTTCGGGCACTTCGGCTTATACCCAATCATCCTGGGTCCACACCTCCTTGGAGATGGTTGCTTAAGATGTTAAAGTATAAGTCTCCATGACCAAGATGACTTGAACACCGCAAGTCAAAGGAACATCGCACTTAAGCCGCAGTAAGAACTTCATTGACATTTCTATAGATAGATTCCATATGAAGTCTTACAGCTAGTCACTCCAATGAACTAGTTCCCTTAACTAGCATCCATGTTTATCTCCGGACATCCCAATGTCACCAGCCAGTGAGAATCAGCTGATTAGAGAATAACCCATGCTAGTCTCAACAGAATTGATAGTGTCCATATTTATCAATTCATCGACTAGGGATATTTTCAATACTTCACATTTGCACATTTAGAGATAATCACTAGTTGTGATCCCATCACAAATTCTCTTATGCTGTGAGTTGTATTGTGGACATTCAGTAGATGAGTTTAAGATCCCAATCAAATACACAAGCATGTATACTCAAATAGTGAATTATAATTTATTAAAATAAATGTTTTACAATCATAAGGCAATTGCCTTAGGGCACTTCTCTCATATCACTAACAAACTCCCACTTGGCCTAATGCCAATCGCTACGGAATCCAATACCACAGGCTCTAACATGACCCTCAAACTTGTTTTGAGGCAAGGCCTTTGTTAAAGGATCCGCTAAATTCCTTTCAGTGGGAATTTTCTCAATTTGTATGTCATTCCTACTTATAATCTCTCTGATCAGATGATAGTGGTGAAGCACGTGTTTGGATCGCTGATGAGACCTTGGTTCCTTTGCTTGTGCAATAGCTCCATTGTTGTCGCAGTAAACCGGCACTGCATCATCAATGGTTGGAACCATGCCATGTTCGGAGACAAACTTCATGATCCAGACTGCTTCCTTTGCTGCTTCCGAAGCTGCGATATATTCCGCTTCCGTGGTGGAATCCGCTACGCTGTCTTGTTTGGAACTTTTCCAACTTACTGCACCTCCATTCAAAATAAATACGTATCCAGACTGAGATTTGGAGTCATCCTTATCTGTCTGGAAACTGGCATCTGTATACCCACGTATTACCATATCTCTTTCTCCATATATTAGAAATACATCCTTAGTTCTTCTTAAGTACTTAAGGATTGTCTTAACAGCCGCCCAATGATCCATTCCTGGATCTGACTAGTATCTGCTCGTGACGCTCAAAGCATACGATACATCGGGCCTAGTACATAACATAGCATACATGATAGATCCTATCGCGGATGCATAGGGAATCTTATTCATGCAAATCCTCTCGTCTTCTGTGCGCGGACACATAGACTTTGAAAGGTTGATCCCATGCCTGATGGGAAGGTAACCTTTCTTGGATTCCGACATGCTAAACCTTTTAGCACTCGGTCTATATATGTAGACTGCGAAAGACCAAGCAACCGTTTTGATCTATCTCTATAGATTCTAATCCCAAGGATATAGGTTGCTTCTCCCAGGTCTTTCATGGAGAAAGTTTTGGATAACCAAATTTTAACTGTCTGTAAGACTGATATATCGTTTCCTATAAGTAAGATGTCATCGACATATAATACTAGGAATACGACTGCACTCACACTAAACTTCTTGTACACACAAGGTTCGTCTGGATTTTGTGAGAAATCAAACATTTTGATTGTCTCATCAAAACGGATGTTCCAACTCCTAGATGCTTGCTTCAGTCCATATATGGATCGTCGAAGATTGCATACTTTGGTTTTATCAACCGATGTGAAACCTTCAGGTTGTATCATGTATACATCCTCAAGCAGGTTTCCGTTAAGGAAAGCTGTTTTCACATCCATTTGCCATTTCTCATAATCATAATGAGCTGCTATGGCTAGGAGCATCCGAATGGATTTAAGCATAGCTACCGGCGAATAGGTTTCGTCATAATCAATTCCTTGCTTCTGACGATATCCTTTTGCCACTAATCTAGCCTTAAAGGTAACAACATTACCTTCCATGTCGGTTTTCTTCTTGAAAACCCACTTGCACCCTATGGGCTTAATCCCTTCAGGTGGGTTAACCAAGTCCCATACTTGGTTTTCGTACATGGAATCCATTTCCGACATCATGGCCTCGAGTCATTTGTCCCTTTCTGAACTTTTCAGAACATCTTCATAACTGATAGGTTCGTCATCGCTTATGAGTAACACATCGTTCGATTCATTACGAGAAATCTGTATCTCTCTGGAATATTGCGTGTCCTATCAGATCTATGAAGAGGTGGTGTAGTTTTAGGTTCAACTGATAGTTCATCTTTATGAGGTATTGGTTGTGGGTCTAGACTAGGTGTCTCCGTAATGTCTATTGGAGTTTCTTGAACTTCATCAAGTTCAATGCCACTCCCACTGTTTTCTTGAAAAAGAAATTCTTTTTCTAGAAATACAGCATGCCTTGAAACAAACACCTTTTGTTCCAAGGGATGATAGAATTGGTAACCCTTCGTTTCCTTAGGGTATCCAATAAATAGACATTTATCAGACTTAGCATCCAATTTGTCTGATACAACCCGCTTCACATAAGCAGGACAACCCCATATCTTAAGGTGAGTTAAGTGAGGTTTCTTACTATTCCAAATCTCATATGGAGTAGTAAAGACTACCTTGGTCGGGACTCTGTTTAGCAAGTAAACAGCTGTCTTTAGTGCATAGCCCCAAAAGGATTTTGGAAGAGTTGCATGATTCATCATAGACCTAACCATGTCCATCAAGGTTCGGTTGCGCCTCTCAGATACACCATTATGCTGTGGTGTATATGGCGGAGTCCATTGGGATAATATCCCATTGTCCCTTAGATAATCTTGAAACTCTTGACTTAAGTATTCACCACCCCGATCGGATCGAAGTATTTTAATACTTTTGCCAAGTTGTTTCTCTACTTCATTTCTGAACTCTTTGAATTTATCAAAAGCTTCAGATTTGTGTTTCATCAAGAACATATACCCGAATCGTGAGTGATCATCGATAAAGGTGATGAAGTAGCTATAGCCTCCTTGTGCAGGAGTTGACATTGGTCCACATACATCGGTATGTATTAGACCAAGCAACTCTCCCACTGAATTACCTTTTCCGGGAAAGGGTAATTTCGTCATCTTGCCTTTTAAGCACGATTCGCATGTATCAATGAACCGAGTTCAAATGATTCCAAAATTCCACATCGGTGTAATTCGGTCATGCATTTCTTACTTATATGGCCAAGACGACAGTGCCACGTGTAGGAGTCTATTCGATTATCTATTCGAGCACGTTTGTTGCTAACTTCGATATTGAAAACGTCACTGGAAAAATCTAACGTGTAGATGCCATTGCACAAAGTTCCATTCCCATAAAGAACGTCATTTAAAGTTATGTAACAACAATTGTTACTAAAAGTTAAATGATAACCCTTTTCATTCAGACATGAAATAGATACAATGTTCTTTATCAACGAAGGAACGAAATAACAATTATCCAATTCTAAGACACGTCCAGTGGGGAGCTTTAGCAAATATGTTCCGATGGCAACAGCAGCAATCTTTGCTCTGTTTCCAACTCGCAAATTCGCTTCTCCTTTAACGAGTCTTCTTCTATTCCTTAGCCCTTGTATGTCATTACATATATGTGAGCTACACCCAGTATCAAGTACCCATGTGTTTGAGGAAATAGAGTGATATTCAATAACGAAGATACTTGAAGAGGATGAGGCATCGGATGCCTTATTCTTCAAGGACTCAAGATAAACCTTGCAGTTTCTTCGCCGGTGTCCCTCCTTGCCATAGTGATGGCAAGTGCCTTTTAGGGTATTTTCAGTCTTTTGGCCTTTTTCTTCTTTCCCATATTCTGTTCTTTGGCCTTCCTCTTAGATCCTTTCTTCGAGGAACCAACTAACAGTATCGTCTTTTGATCCTGCTTCACAGAAGGCTTTACAGTCTTCAGCAGGTTGATCAACTCAGGAAACTGGTCTGGAGTTGCATTTTCAGGAGGACGGTTGGGAAGTTGATCTTCAAGGACATAGGCAAGCTTCTCTGCCTTGAGGACTATCCTCAGGTTTCGAAGCCAGTCCATGAAGTTTAGCCCAGTTAGTTTATTGGTGTCCAAAATGGAACGCAGATTCAGAGAAGACATGATCGAGTGATTATCCTAGAAATACAAATTGAGATTATGTGAGAAGATTGATTAAGAATGTATCAATATACATAAATTGAAATCCTATTTATTTTTTCAAATTGAATAACCCTTATTATCAATTCGGGAGATCGTAGGAACATCTCCAAATAGGTTGATATCCAACCATAGGTAAGAACCACCATGGCTATGGCCATCAAGTTTTTCTTATCTATGAAGGTAGGTAATTATACCGGTTACACATCACATATATGTAACTATCACTTTATGCTATCAACTAATTGAATGTTTGGATAAATCATTGGGTGTTAACTCATTAACAAGTATGTAACAGTATACATAGCACCCAACTGCACCTCTCTTTACATCGACCTTGGCTGTGGCACAACAAATTGATGCTCCAAGCTTAAGGCTGACCCATTAATCAAGAAATAGTTTTAATATGGTTGGCGCTCATTCAACCGCTTAGTCAGGCTTGGATGTGTCCAACAACCAAAACTAAGGATTGACCTCTGACTCCAACTATATTATTCGTAAGCTAATTCCATGGTTTGAACATGTTGAGGTTCAAGTCGGGCATGGATGTGTCCATCAACCCAATCGAGAAACAAACTCTGATTCTAACCATATTAATGGAAGGTGTTGGCCTTAATATTTTGTAAGGGGTTTTGGGTCTCATCTTTTCTAAGCACATTCATGACATTATGTCATGACTAACGATTTTCTTAATTAAGTATGTATGTGACTTAAGTTATCAAGTCTCATTAATTGAATTAGGAACCGGATTTCCTAATTCCAATTTCATACTTAATTTAAGGAATTGTTTTGGGAAACAATTTCCTAAATTGTCATAATTAATTTCGGAAATAATATGTTCAAGACTTTGATTTCTTTAAATCAAATCTTATTAAATTAAGAGACAAATCCCTTAATTCAACTACATATTATTTTCATGAAAATCTCATTTAAGAAAACTCTATAGGAAACCATTTTCCTAATTAATTTTGGAGACATCAATATGTAAGAGCATCACCTCTTAAACATATTTTATTCATGGATTTAATTAATTACAACAAATCGTTTTCTAAGGGTGGCTCCCCGAGGCTCAGATACCCAAAGAAAAGTAATGTGTTGTAAATCCAATTGGACGGCTCCCGATGGTCAATCCAAATCAAACATGACAATTTCAATTAAAATTGGGAAATTAAATTACAACAACTAACTTTAAATTGGACGGCTCCCCGAGGCTCAATCCAAAATAAAGAATTTTGTTGCCAATTTAAAAACTAATTCAAATTTAATTGTCAATTAACTGTCCATGAATTTGTCTAGACTTTCTTAAAAGAAAGTGCCCAAAATTGCGAGATTTCAAAAATAGGTTTTTAGAATAATTGTAAGTTTCCGGTACAAGAAAACTTACATATTTCCAAATTGGAAATTTCTAAAATAGAAAAATTTCCAAAATTGGAAAGTTTCCAAAGATGGGAAGTTTTCACAATTATTATAAAAATTTAGAAACTAGGATATTTCAAAAGTTTGCGAAATTCATGAGGATTTCCAAACTTAGAAATTCCTAAATCTAAATTTATTATAATTGGAAAGTTTCCATAATTGAAAATTTTTCCGAAATTGAGATCATGACAAAGTTTTCCACAAAACAATTATTTGATTAAGTCAACACTAACCGGCTCTGATACCACTGTTGGGACCGGGTGCATGTCGACAAGGACACGAGTTCGTAAAATTTTAAATTTTACGTTGCAGCGGAAGAATTTGCATAAAATAATTTCCTAAATTATTTTAACATCGTATCTAGCATGCAATCTTATGGTGTGTTGACATAATCATAAAATAAAACTTGCGGAAAGGTAAACTAATTTACCAAGTACCTCGTGTAACCCGAAGTAAGGGACGAGATCCAACCGTAGCATCCCTTGGAAGCTTCGCCTCTATTGCGTCCACCCGAGTTCTCTTCGGGATGACTTCGCAAAGTCACGAGTTTTGTGCCGACGAGAACTACTAGATTCTCTATAGGCACAACAAAGAAGTACAAGAGAAAAGATAGGAAACTAACAACAAGAAACGGATCTAGATTCCGTGAAGAGAGGAGTCGGTATCCGCTTCTTCTTCTTCTTGTTCGGGTTCTCCTTCTTCTTGAAGCTCACGCCACCTTTGATTGAGTGGAGATTGCACTGGCCCTAAGCCTCCAAGAGGGCGCCGGCCCTAATACTCCAGGTGGGCGCCGGCCCTAAGGAAGAGAGGGGAAGGAGAGAAGAGAATAGAAGAGAGAGAGGGAGAGGTTAGCTCTATTTCAATTAGGAATTAAAGGCTTCCTTTGGTTCCTTATATAGTTGCTTCTCCCTTGCCAAGTCTCCTCTTAACGGAATTAATGGAATTAGTTATCATAAGAAATTATCGGTATAAATTCTCTTATGAATTATTCCGTTTAAAACAAGTTTATTATAACTAACTTTATAATAAACTAATTAGTTATCATAAGAAATTTATACTATAAATTCTCTTATGAATATTCCGTTTAACCAAGTTTTTTATACTAACATTAATAAAACTAATTAGTTATCATAAGAAATTTATCCTATAAATTCTCTTATGAATTCCAAGTTTATTATAACTAACTTTATATAAAACTAATTAATCTCTCCTTTTATTATGGAATAAATTTTATAAGAAATTTATAAATTTCTTATTATGGAAAAATTAATTCATAATTGATTTTATAAAATTAAAATAAACCATTCCATGGATCATTTTAATTTCCATAAAAAGAATAAATTTCTATAAATTTATTTATATAATTTCTTTACACAAATTTATTTATCCATAATTTATAAAACAAATCGCGCTAGATCTATTTTATTAATTAAACCAAAATTAATTGGTTTTTCTCCCTTTAGGTGGCCGGCCAACCAAGGAGGGTTGGCACCCTCTTTGGCCGGCCCAAACCGGAGCCGAACCAACGCGAATTAACTCATTTAATTCGCCCAAAAGCCTTCCAAAAGACTTAGCCATTTTAGCTTCCATTGCGCCTCTGATAAATCAGATTCGACTTATTTCTCTTGATCGGAAAATCCAATTTTCAACTCGTTTTAAATCCCTCGGATTACTCGTAGTGCGTGTGACTAAATAGGCTTTCGATTTATGTTGGCCGTCTATAATCAACAATTATAGAACGATCATGAGTGGCACCTAGTAGTANACTCACTTTTAAATTATTATTTGTTAAACTCGAATCTAACACAAGCTTCAATTAAATCATAGTGTTAACATCAAAAATACAATTAATGCATCTCGCAAAACAATTAAGGATATCCTGTTTTGTCACTTAGAAATGAGTGAGATGCTTAGGACCTAAAAGTAGAGTTCAACCCAACCAACTAAATTAAAAATTAATTAAGTCCATTAAATTCAATTAAATCTTAATTAAATCAATTAAAAATAATTAAATCTTAATTAAATCAATTAAAAATAATCAAATCTTAATTAAATCAATTAAAAATAATTAAATCTTAATTAAATCATAATTAATTCAATTAAATCTTAATTAAATCTTAATTAATTCAATTAAATCTTAATTAATTCAATTAAATCTTAATTAAATCATTATTAATTCAATTAAATCTTAATTAAATCTTAATTAATTCAATTAAATCTTAATTAATTCAATTAAATCTTAATTAAATCAATTAAATCATAATTAATTCAATTAAATCTTAATTAAATCTTAATTAATTCAATTAAATCTTAATTAAATCAATTATATCTTAATTAAATCAATTAAATCATAATTAATTCAATTAAATTATATTAAATCTTAATTAATTCAATTAAATCTTAATTAAATCATAATTAATTCAATTAAATCTTAATTAAATCTTAATTAATTCAATTAAATCTTAATTAAATCTTAATTAATTCAATTAAATCTTAATTAAATCAATTAAATTCAATTAAATCTTAATTAAATCAATTAAATTCAATTAAATCATAATTAATTCAATTAAATTCAATCAAATCTTAATTAATTAAATTAAATCTTAATGAAATCAATTAAACCTTGATTAAATCTTAATTAAATCAATTAAAGTTAATTTAATCAAATTCAAATCAATTCAATTAAATCGAATTTGAATATTTAACTAAGAGTTAATAATTCAAATCATCGTATTTAAAAACAAGTTCTTGTTCACTAACCTAAAATTTATTTCTTCACTTTACCATTATACAAATATTTCTTTCAAACAATCAATTTATTCTTGAAAAATAAGTATGACAAAAAATCACCTTGGGGATTACTTAGGATATTTTTTTTCTGCAGTCCGGGCTTAGATATTTATATTTTTTTAACTTAAAAAAAAATTTATTATTTTAAATCAGTTCTCCTGTTTCAGTTCTCAATATTCACTTTTTCAAATAGGAGAATGAAATTATGTTTCAAATCAGTAAAACAAAATATTTTTTTTAAACTTAATTTTCTTCTCTTTTTGTTTGAATCAAACCCTAAAACTCAGAGGAGGATTAACTTATGGTCAACAACCCTCCCAGGACTGTGTCAGGTCTAGGGGGAGTTCAAATTTTAAAAATACTATGTTTTCAAATAATCACTATTTTTTTTGAAAATTGTGCTTTACAAAAACCATTATTATGTCAAAATGTTTTTCGAAAACACGGTTTCTGCTCAAATTGAATTTTCTAAAATTATATTACCATGCTAGTATTCAAAACTATTCTTTTGATTTTAGTAAACCCTAAAAACATAAAGGAAGGTCTACTTAATGATCTACAAGGACTCCGAGGATGTGTCAAATTTAGGGGGAGTCTAAACCAAAAGAAATTATTTCTAACCAGTATTTTGTTTGGCAACTATCTTTGAAATTATTAAATAATTCTTTTGATATGAACTGAACCCTAAGAACTCAGAGGAAGAATACTTGTGGTCAACAAGCTTCCAAGGACTGTATCAAGTTTAGGGGGAGGCCAAATTAAAAAGAATTATAAACATTTCTAAATAATATGTTTTCATACACTATATTTTCAAAATTGTGTCGAAAACATTTGTCTTACAAAATAATATTATTTTAAAATGCTTTTGTGGCTTATAAAATTATTTTTGAAATACCTTTTGAAATAATATTTACTTGGGTTGAAATTTTTCCAGGACACTTAGGAAAATGTCCTTGTAGTTAACAAGGTTTCCTAGGATTGTGTCAGACTGGAAAAGAAATCAAGTCAAGTATTCAAAATAAAATTAATTTTTTTGCATAATCTTCAAAAGTACTTCTATTTTTCAAAGTATAATATTTTGAAAAGTACTAATACTTGAAAAAGCAATAGTGTTCTAAGTGCATGAAGTTTCTAAAAGATTTGCCTACAAATATAAAATATTTTTTAAGTGGAGTTTTGTTGGTGCAGTTTAAAGTTTTTTTTGCTATACTTTCAAGAATTATGCTAAGTATTCTTATGTTTGCAAAACTCATAGGCTCTGATACATAAATTTTTTATCTTAGAAATGGGAAATTTGAATTCAAATTTTTGCCTAAGTATTTTTTTTGTTTTAAACAAAATTTAGGCTTGCAAAGCTCTTCAAAATGGAAAATTGTCTAAATGTAAAAAAAGCTTTTAGTGCAAAGGCCTTTATTTTTTTGAAAAACACGTTGTCAAAAACTTAGAAATTTTTACAAAAACCAAAACTCCCTATTAAGAACCTTGTTCGCCCATGTATTATTTTTGATATATGTCAAAGGGGGAGGAAAGGTCAAAGTTAAGTATCTTGTAAGTATTCAAGGTTTTAGGGGGAGTATGAGAAATAAAATTTTTGATATACTTCATTGTGTTTCTTCCTATACTTCATTATGTTTTTACCTTCTTTTATTAACTGTTATAAGTTTTTTACTTAACTTTGAATTGGGTTGCCATAAATCAAAAAGGGGGAGATTGTTGGTGCAGGAAGCACCATATCGAACCTTGTTTTGATATTGGCAAAGGATTCAAAGTTAAGTTTGTTTGCGATCTAACAATATTCACTGAGTGTGCAGGAAAAGTCCTAGCGAAGGGCTGCTAGGCACCTGGCGAAGGACTGCCAGGAAACAAAGACCTAGCGAAGGGCTGCTAGGCACCTGGCGAAGGGCTGCCAGGAAACAAAGACCTAGCGAAGGGCTGCTAGGCACCTGGCAAAGGGCTGCCAGGAAACAAAGACCTAGCGAAGGGCTGCTAGGCACCTGGCGAAGGGCTGCCAGGAAACAAAGACATAGCGAAGGACAGCTAGGCACCGGGCGAAGGACAGCTCGGTATCCAAGACCTGGCAAAGGACCGCCAGGCAAAAGTCCAACCAAAGGAGCGGTTGGCATCAGGTAAATTCTCCCGAGAGGAGTAGGTGAGGACGTGTTCCCCGTCGAGGGAACAGTAGGCGTCGGTTCGACCTAGGGCTCCATTTTGGAGGCCCAAAGTCAGAACCAAGACAGCTAAGGCTGTATAATCTAATACTTTATTATTTTATTGTGTTTTGGACTAACCCTGGATGCAGGATCGAAGGAACGTGTGTCTGCAGCTCAGAAAGCCTCAAAGGAATGAGGCTATAGCTGACCAGGGCGCCCGGAGTGTCCCGGGCGCCCCCAAGGCAAACACAAAACACAAGACAGCAAGATGGGCTTCGACAGTTCAACTCCCGGGCGCCCCCGCTGCTCCCGGGCGCCCCCTGCGCTGCAGGCGCCCCTAGTGCCAGCTACCGAACCAGCGCCCTTCGAAGCCAGCGGATAACGCTTTGACCCGGTTAATCCGGGCGCCCCGAGCGCTCCGGGCGCCCTGGTCAAAGCGGATCCCGAAGATAAAGGGATCAGACGCTGACCGAGGAATTGCCGGATCGTGTGACACGTGGGGGGGCGCCCCCGACGTCCCGGGCGCCCCCAGGCCCTATATAAAGGGCCCTCGACCAAGGCTTCAAGTATCAATTCTCTCGACGCTTCTACGCTCTTCTGCTCACACGCTGCGCCCCGGAATCCTTCCAACTCGAGCCGATGACGTCCCGCTGCTCCGAAAAAGTTGAACCACCTCGGACGTCGATAAAAGAGCTATTTAAAAGTTTACTGTATTTAATTCTGTAATCCTTTGTAAACTATTTTGCGCCTAATATAGAATTGCCCAAAGTAAACGGTCAACGACCGTGGGCCTTGGAGTAGGAGTCGACCCAGGCTCCGAACCAAGTAAAAACGACTGCGTCTCTATGTTATTGTTTTTTTTATTTCCGCTGTGCACTTGCTCTTAATTTTCCGAAAAACGAATACCGATATTCACCCCCCCTCTATCGGTTCTATCGATCCAACATTATATGGTAATCAAATGGTATGATCCAATTGATTATCCCAATCGATCTAAAAGCTTAATATATATACGACTATATCATATATAGAACCCTCCTTTAAAAAATTAGAGTTCTTTATAGTTCTATAATTAAATAATATTAAATAATATTAGTTAATCTCTTCATCAAGAAAAAATATTTAATGCATTAGTCTTTTATATATATAAAATTCACTTTACTGTTTCTACAAAACAGTTTTTTTTTCTCGACGTGAAAGAGAAAAAAAAATATTTCACATGAAAGAAATTTTTATCGAAAAAAAACAATTTTAATCGATATAATTCCTAATTCATCTTATCACAAATTTAAGACGATAATCGATTAAAATAAATTTGTACAATCAATTAAATCAAATTTATTCTGTTTATAATTTTAGACTTGATAATCGATTGATTGATCAAGCCAATCGATTAAACTGTCATGTTTAATCCAAAAAAAAATTAGGTTAAACATGACGGTTCTTCCACCGTTTTCATATTTTTTCACATAAAATATGAAAAACTTAAAAAACAAGTCTATCCTAGAATTTTCTTTTACATGATTTTCGACGATAAAAATTGTATTATACCAGGAAAACTTAATCTAGCATACATACAATAAATCGACGAAAAATTTTAAACTTTATTATCAAAAAAATGATGAAACAAAACCTTGCCCTGATACCAATTGATAGGACATTGTGTTTTCTCCTAACCGCATGAATTCTAGAAAACCAAATAAGAATTCGAAGAGAAAACATAATATATATAAGCATGAATCTATTGTTTCATCGAATCATGACATAACATAAATAAAAGGCATAAACCGAAAGACAATGAACCTGATTAATTAGCCATCGTCTTTGTCGTGACGTCTTCGGCTTGATCCCTGTGGAAGAAAATGCAGCGGAAAGAAGGAGAATCTTCCAAGGGACTTAGGGTTGACGGCGTCGTAAAGTTTCTTGTCAATGGGGAACAAGAAATTAGGTCAAGATAATTCCTAAACCCTTGGGGACCTCCCCTTTATATAGAAATCCAATCTGTTATCAGCCCATAGATAATAACAGATTGGTCTAAAGGGTTCTATACATTGAACCTGCATCAAATAATCTGAAACCCAATAAACATAAGTTAGATCACTTTAAGGGCTCAGATTGTATTTACATGTGCAACTTACAAATAAACCCACCTAATAGGGATGATCCTGTCGACAAGCGAAGGTCGGTTCTCACCCGGCTGACTCGGTCTAACCAAGATGACCCGGTCTGCTGTAGCTTGGGGGTCGGGGTCGTGCTCGAATAGGGACAAGGCTCAAGTCACTCGGCTCGGACCAAAATGGAGCTCACGAAGTGGTGGTGTGATTGCAAGATGGCAGCAATCCTCTCCTTGGAGCCCAAGGGGGGTTTATATAGGGGAGGGGAAGCTCTCTGCAATGTCAGAGTTATCTTTCTCATTAAGGAATGGTCAGTTGACAGACTGAGCCTGTGGCAGTTTTATTAGACTTATGAGACTGCCACAGCCGCCTGAAATTCTGTCTACATGCACTGCCTCTTCTGATTCTCATTAACATTCGGCGGCTCTGTCAGGCGGCTCTGTCAGGTGATGATGATGTCAGAGGCCTGCTACATCATTACTGCAGAGGTGGTCTGTAATTATTCGGTCGGCTCGCTATAACTTGCATGCGGAGTCAGTCGGGTAAGCTTGAATCCTAGGTCTCTGCTCGCGGAACGAACTCGGGGCGTTCGGCTAGGGACACCTAATCCTGAGTGGCTGGCCTCGGGTGATTAGTCCCGGGTAGGCGACCTTGGGTGCCCGACCCTGAACGGCTGACCTCGGGTGTCCGACCCCGAGTGGCCGACCTCGGGTGTCCGACCCTGAGTGACCGACCTCGGATGACGGAACCCGAGTGGCCGACCTCGGGTGTCCGACCCCGAGCGACCCACCTCGGATGACTGAACCCGAGTGGCCGACCTCGGGTAACCGACCCCGAGTGGCCGATCCCGGGCGTTCGACCCCGAGTGTCTGAAACCGAACCGGGGCCTTATCTGTCTCGACCTCCACTCTTCCTGCTAAGCCTCAGGCCCGGCCCATACGACCGGGGACAACCCAGCTTAACTTTCTCTGACCCGGATCATGCTCGATCGAATCCGACCGGGCCTCTAATCCCCTTCAAAAATCACTCGCCCGAATCAAGGGATAATAATAATATCCAACATTTTTTCTTAATCAACTCCCTTTCTTTCCACCAGATTTTGACTTGACCGTCGGAGTATCTTGCTAGAAAGACTCCCGGTGGGCTGCTAACCGTCCCTTTCAACTACAGTCCAGAGTTGCCTTGCCGTTGCAATCTTAAATCGTGTCGTACGTTGCCGGTCATCCTCCTCTTGCCAACGAATCGTGCTCCGTCATTATGCCGGGACTCCCACCTCACTCATCGCTCTTTATTGTGTAGAAAACTTCTACCACCGCATCATCGAGATAATTAAAGCATCAATCATCTAGAGAGCCACCTCTTGGTAAAGAAGGAAAGATGTGTGCCTTCTGGAAACAAGAGTCACTACTCTTCCCCTTTTTATTTAAAGTTAACCTGTTGTCGTAACATGTCAAGTAATTTTCGATTATTTTCTACTCTTTATTTTCTCTATTTTTTTAATCTTTCTCGACAGTCAACTTCAGTGTCAGATTACCGAGCCGAGACCCAACTCCGTTGTCTTCTTAAGTCCGACTTAACAAAAAACCCCAACCTGAAGAAACTCCGACTTAAATAAAGAAAAAGAAAAAAAAAACAATCTGCGATAAGTCTGACACTAAAGAAGCCCGACTTGAATAAAATCGGTCTATTGAAGACTAACTTAATTTGTATTCATCCAGTCGAAAGTATTTGATCATGATTACTTTATTAAGTAATTTCATCCTTAAATTTCAGACCGAAACAATATCAATTATAAGTTTTCTTTCTTAAAAAGAAAAAAGAAACATTTCCCATACATATTTCAGGTGGTACTTATTTCAACTCAAATTGTCAAACACTCAATCTGCATGTTTTTTATGTATGGTTATTCGTGAGCAGCATGATTTAGATATTCATAATTCGATCCTCAATTATGATATATTTTATAATTTTTTTTTTCAAATGAGACGTAAATTTTGAGATGTTGGACTTTTAAATCGTCTATCGCGAGCACTTTCTGATTTATCCTGATAGTCGATAAAAAACTTCCATAAAATTAAATCTATTGTCCGAAATTAAAAAAAACTTTATTAATTTTTTTTCATCAGCAGCATGGCACTGAGAATGCAGTCGCTCGATTATCAATAAATGATAGGGAGAATGAAAATCATAGTGAATGGTGTAGCATGATGTGATACTTTACATGCACACGTTCGATTATCGCTTGGACACTATCGACGGCCTTCGGCCGCCATCCCGAATCAAACTATACCTTGGGGAGCACGGTGAACCCGTCGGAGATCGTGCATATAAAATGCCACATTATTCACTATAATTTTTACTCTTCCATTTTCACTCTCTCAATCATTATTCTTTTACAGCCTCCTTAGCTGCGGCACCAGGTGGAATTAATACACGCCCAGCTAGCTGCATACCTCTTCAATTCAACCTCCTCCTTTTCCTTTCCTTCTCTCCATGGACCAGTACTCGGTCACATTTAATGCCAAAGGCATCTCACCTAGCTAGCCAGCCCACGTAATTAAAGGTCTCCACCGATCCATTCCACGAGCTCGATCGGACTCACTTCGGATCTCGACGTACGAGCTAGCAAGCATATCGTAATTTTATCTGCAGCTGTTGTTCAATTTCACTGTTCCTATGCATTTAGTGGCCGAGTTTCTGGCTAACTAAAGCTCCATCGATATCACGGTGCGCGTGAACTTTTTTAATCCATATATACTTTTTATCACTGCAATCAAATGATCCGACGTACGAGGAATAATGAGTGAGTAGCTGATTCGATCTAATTTGCATTCAATCCACTCCACTTTTTGTGACCTAGCAAATCAATTAGTGATGAAGAGAGAAGACAAGACAGTACAAGGTAACTGGGTCTCGTAGAAATTTTTGATCGATCATCAGAATAAATCGAAAAAAAAATCTGACGTTCCAACCATGTATACTAGAATGACAACTAATTGTCTGGGCGGAAGTTAGGAGACAAGATCACGGGAGGCATGTGGAGTAATCAATTAAATGGGTGAAAGAAATCAAGGTGCACCTCTGCATCTACTCGCCGGCCACCCAAATGATTCTCTTTCTCGTGTGTCGGGTGGTGGCTACTTAATTACATCAGTGATTGTGCCTATTCCTGTTGATCGATCGATCGATCGATCAGCCAAAATGGTGGTCCATTTCTTCTTCAAATTTCGGATGTAAAAAAGTTAGTCTTGTGAAAGAATTGGTTGGGGTCGTCACTCTATAAACTCCTCCTCTTCTCGCTGCCATCGATCGGAGAGATTCAGTCGCGATGGTGTCGTCTCGCTTCAAGGCCGTCGAGGAATGCAGCTCGCGAGGTCGCTCCGGCCACTCCGTCGCCGCCGACCTCGACGGCACGCTCCTGCTCTCGCGGAGCGCCTTCCCCTACTTCATGCTGGTGGCGGTGGAGGCCGGCAGCCTGCTCCGCGGCGTCGTCCTCCTCCTCTCCGTGCCGTTCGTCTACCTCACCTATATCTTCCTCTCCGAGTCGCTCGCCGTCAAGACGCTCGTCTTCGTCGCCTTCGCCCGCCTCAGGCTCCGCGACATCGAGATGGCGGCGCGCTCCGTCCTCCCGCGATTCTACGCCGACGACGTCCACCCGGAGACGTGGCGCGTCTTCAGCGCCTGCGGCGGCCGGCGATGCGTCGTCACTGCCAACCCCACGGTGATGGTGGAGCCCTTCGCGCGGGGGTTCCTCGGGGCCGACGCCGTACTGGGAACCGAGCTGGAGGTCACCAAGTCCGGCCTCGCCACCGGCTTCGTCAAGAACCCCGGCGTGCTCATCGGGGACCTCAAGAGGAAGGCGGTGGAGAGAGAGTTCGGAGCGGCGTCGCCGGACGTCGGCATCGGCGACCGCGAGACCGACCACGATTTCATGTCCATTTGCAAGGTTCGATCAAAATTATTCCTCACAAATTATCCAAATAATCAAATAAAATACAATTATATTAATAAAATTATATAAATATAAGAGCTATCGAGTGTGAAATTATAACGTGAAACTCAAATTATAATGTGAAACTCAACGTAAATGACGTGACATTTTTCGTGTACATGTCCGATTGTCACTTGGACATCGACGGCGGCCTTCGGTCACCACCCCGAACAAAATTATAACCTGGGAGACACGGTGAACCTGTCGAGAATCGTTGCAATTGGAATGTCATATCATTCACGTTGAGTTTCACGTTGAAAAATTAACCGTCACTTGGACATCGACGGCGGCCTCCGGTCGCCGCCTCGAATAAAATTATAATCTGGGAGACACAGTGAACTTATCAAAAATCGCTGCACTTAAAATGTCATATCATTCATATTAGATTTTATGTTGAAAAATTAACATTGTCTATCATTTTTTAAATATAATTACGGTTCAATTTCTAACGGTTTATGACGGTTCAGGAAGCCTACATGGTGCCGCACAGCAAACTCAAACCGGTTCCTAAGAACCAGCTGTTGAACCGGGTGATCCTCCACGACGGCCGGTTCGTCCAGAAGCCGGCGCCGATGGTGGCCCTGCTCACCTTCCTGTGGATTCCGTTTGGCTTCCTCCTCTCCCTCCTCCGCGTCTACATCAACATTCCACTCCCCGAGCGCATCGTCTTCCACAACTACCGCCTCATGGGCATCAAGCTGGTGGTGAAGGGCACGCCGCCGCCGCCGCCGCCCAAGAAGGGCCACCCGGGCATGCTTTTCGTCTGCAACCACCGCACGGTGCTGGATCCGGTGGTGACCGCCGTCGCTCTTCGACGGAAGATCAGCTGCGTCACCTACAGCATCAGCAGGTTCTCGGAGTTGATCTCGCCCATCAAGGCCGTGGCGCTGTCGCGGGAGCGCCACAAGGACGCCGCCCACATCCGGCGGCTGCTGGAGGAGGGCGACCTGGTGATCTGTCCCGAGGGCACCACCTGCCGCGAGCCCTTCCTGCTGCGCTTCTCCGCCCTCTTCGCGGAGCTCACCGACCGCATCGTCCCCGTGGCCATCAACACCAAGCAGAGCATGTTCCACGGCACCAGCGCCAGGGGGTGGAAGACCTTCGACCCTTACTTCTTCTTCATGAACCCGCGGCCGGTGTACGAGATTACGTTCTTGAACCAGCTGCCCAGGGAGCTCACCTGCGCCGGCGGCAAGTCGCCCATCGACGTCGCCAACTACCTTCAGCGGGTGCTCGCCGTCACCCTCGGCTTCGAGTGCACCATCTACACGAGGAAGGACAAGTACGGTTTGCTCGCCGGCACCGACGGCATGGTCTCCTCCAAGAAGGAAAGGCACGAGGAGGAGAAGCACAACCAGGACAAGGCAGCTTGATCATTTCACTATCATGAAGAGCAAAGCAGAGCACAAAGGGAATTCGTTGACTTGATGCTCAGATATTGTTAATTTGCTTTTAGTATCAACTCGTTGACTTCTTTGGAAGAAATAATTAAGAACCCATTATTAGGATGAGTATATTGACTCGATCAGGATGGATGATTTGTTTTGCAAGTTGATTAGAATAGTACTATTCAGCTCTGAAACTTATCAGGTGGAGTTGTAGAGATCTCTGGAGTTATGATCGTGAGAATCTTATTCAGTACTAAAATGAGGAACAATTTGTTGGAGATTGGTGCCTACGATTAGAGGAGGATGAATAGTCGGTCACCCACTTGATTCATCGATTCTTTTTATACGTGTTAGTGCGCAACAGAATACAAAACAAACTAAAGCTAACACAAAAGAAGACAAATCAATTTAACGTGATTCGGAGATAAAGCTCCTACTCCACGGTTGTCCGTAAGGTGACCAATCTCGATCCGTCGGTGGATGATTCCCCGGAAAGCCTCCGGCTAGCTCGCGTAGCTTCTTGTGGGTGGAGAAATCTCGCCATAAACTCCCGACAATACCTGAGCACTTGGAGACTACTAATAAGTTTTGCCTAAGCTTATTTCATCAACCCTATCCATCTAAACCGAGCTCCCTTAAATAGAGCTCATGGCTGAACTAACCGTTACTAGTCGACTGGTGCCAACACCAGTCGACTGGTCAACCCGAATTCGAACGTTATAGCCCAACGTTCAAATTTCAGTCGACACCAGTCGACTACACAGAAGATCAGTCGACTGATCTTTCTGTGCCCTACACCAGTCGACTACTACAAGCAGCAGTCGACTGTCCAAACCCTAAACCTAGGGATTTTCTTCACGAGTACAATTCTCTCAGCACTCGGATTCTTACGACTCAGCTGACTCTTCACCCAGCAGCCTCAACCTTTTGCCTTCAAGCTTTCTTCGACTTTGGCTCTCGTCCCTCGGATGTATACGAACCTGCGACTCATCCTCATGTTATCTATCGCGTATGTCTTGAAGTGCGCTTCCCTTGGCTTATCGCTCCTGCTATGTCCACGGTCTCTCGGATGCATTCAAGCCCACGGCTTGTCTCCTTATGCCATCCTTCACTGGACCCGAAGCCGTTCAGCTAAGCCTATGTGTATCCTGCAAACCTACACAATCACATATACATATCAAATACAAGGGTGAATTTAACTTAAACCTTTTGCCCAAACATCAAAATACATGGTCACTCCGGACCATAGATTGCGCTAACAATCTCCCCCTTTTTGATGTTTGACAATCCGTTTAAGTTATGGAAAACAAATAGCAAATACAATGTTAATAAACATTTGGACTTACGTTGCCAAGGCTACCCCTTGGACTTATATCGTCAATGCATATGCAATGCAATCATACATGGATCCTATCACAAGGCATCCCCACACCTAAACACCCCAAGAGTTAAGATTTTTACCAAAACGGACTTTTTAAGAACCTCTCTAAGGCTCCCCCTACATTGGACTTATAAAGGATTTTTAAGAACCTCTTCAAGGTTCCCCCTTTGCCAATAAATGAGCAACAATGCTCCCCCTTTACCTAAGTTCCCCCTTGGCCTAGGATTTCTTGTAAATACGTATTTGGTTTCTCACTTAAACCTAACACTTCTCCCCCTTTGCCACACATCAAAAGGGCTCCAACAATATCTCAATTATTGGATCCTTTAACCTCTAATGAGTATAAAGTTGTGCATTAACCCCCCATGAGATTATACACAAGTTTAATATCATTAGGACATTTCTCGACTGCTGAAAAACATATTCAACCTGTACTAGTCAACTGAGACAGTTACCAGTCGACTGATCCCTGTGGAAAAACCATACAATAGCTAGTCTCTCTCTAGACAACACTGTTACCAGTCGACTGCCCCCTGAGTCAGTCGACTGACACCCTGATTTCAGCATTTCTGACCCAATTTTAGAAATGCGCTAATAATTCCACAATTCTCCAAAAATTCTCAAATTTTGTGAAGAGGTTTGTGGTACCCGTGTCTACTTGGAAAAAATACATTCAAAAATATATCTATCACCAATCCCAAATTGACACAAAACCTAAAACTATCTAAATAGTTCAATTAAACTTTGACCTAAAGTCTTAGTTTTGGCTTTCTCTGGATGTATCTGCCCATACCAAACCATAATGCACCCGTAGCATTAGTTTATATGACATCTATACATTGACAATCAATTTTCATGCAATATGACCTCAATGTCATATTTTTATGCATGACACTCAATTCCAATATGTCAAATCCCTAGGATTGAGACTCAAATCCGTCTCCAAATCCTTTGACACACTCCATGGTCTATCTAAACTTCCGGGAGAAATCCTCCCGAAATCCATTGACCATGAGTCCCAACTTGACTCTTAGAGCTCCCCCTTGAACTCTTAGCCTTAGCCACCTCCCTAGGTGACTCTTCTACAAACACAAGGTTACACCGGTGTATCTCCGGTGATTTTTAGCCTACAAACTTAACCTTCTTAACTTTGGATACTTTGTTCGTAGTTAAGATTTTGTTTTTACCTTTAAATGACTTTCCCATGTCATTTTTGGGGTTTCCCTTGAAATAGTCATATGACACCCTTGCATATACTTTTCGATAACATTCGAGAACTTAGATGGGTATCCCAACCCCGATCTATCATTGTTGGGTTTTTGACCACCCAACACCATACCTAAACCCTTAGATCCAATAGTGAATCTATCTAGACTTTTCTCTAATTTATCAAACTTTGCCCTCAAAGTTTGATTTTCCCTTTCTAGGTTCTTAAACCTAGAATCAACATATCTGTTGGTGCAATCGACCCAAGTGTAATTGGGTAGATCATGAGTTTTGATGTGTGTGTTAATATGATTAAGTTAGATTTTGTATTGATTTGATATGTGTGCTTAAGTCGTGCAGGACTTGGTCACATGGAGTAACAGAGCGAAGCATCCGAGGGACGAGAGCTAAGGAAGAGGACTTCAAGGGCAAGCCGTGGAAGTAGACTTTAAAGGCATATGCCAAGGATGACATGGAGGCAAGTCGTGGGCTTGTGTGCACATCCGAGGGACGAGAACCGAAGGAAGAGAACTTTAAGGGGCAAATCAAGGGAGTGGACTTCAAGGCATACGCGACGGATGGACTTCGGAGTGAGTTTGAGTGAACTTGTAAGCTGGACAGTCGACTGCAAGAGGAGTCAGTCGACTGCTAGCGCAGAGTGAAAACTCACAGAAAGACCAGTCGACTGGTGCCTGGTCCAGGCACCAGTCGACTGGTCTGCTAAAAAATAGGGCTATTGGCTCGGCATCAGTCGACTGGCCCTTGGGGCAGTTGACTGGTGTGGGGGTTGAGCTGTTTGTTAATAACTCTCTCCACTATTTAAAGTGGAGCTTGAGGCTTGGAAGAGGTTGGCTCTTCATTGTAAGATCTTCTTCTAAGTGCTCAAGCTCCAAGTTCTCAATCTTCCTCCCAAACCCTAGCTCCATCTTGTAAGGAGGAAGAAGGATTGTGAGAGGTTGTTCTCCACCGAGAAGGAGAAAGATTTAGCCGGAGATTATCGGGGCGTGATCCACCGAAGGATCAAGGGTTCGTCCACCTCAAGGACACGCCGTGGAGTAGGAGCAAGCAATCTCCGAACCACGTAACCGGGAACGTGTTAGCATTGATTCAATTATTAGTTTAAGCTTCCGTTTGTGCTAACATTGTAGGGTGAGAAATCGAATTGGGGTGATCGAGCTATTCACCCCCTCTAGCCGTGCCATCGATCCCAACAATGTCCAGCTTGAACATTTGTAGACCTACCCATTCTAGGCATGTGTCTCCCTTTCTTTGGATTAATGTTTTGATCCTTAGGTCTTTTGGTTTTGGATTTATCATGACATGATTTACTAGGGTTTTGATCTACATGATTAACCCTATTTTTATCATGATATCTAAAATCATAATTACGCATGAGAGAATAATTAACATTATTTCTAACATGCATGGAGGAGTTCAAATTTAAATTACATTTCAAATTAAAGATAGGAATTACCTCTCTTACCCTTGTAGCTTCCCCTTGATGTGAGCTCTTCTTCTTCTTCTTCCTCTCTTATCTTCTCAAATGCTCCAACTTCTTAAATTCTCCTTTTCTTAAGCATTTGGTGTGGTAGTGTCCTAGTTCATCACACGTGAAACACCTTATATGCTTTTTCTCCTTCCTTGCACCATCCCTACAATCCATGTTAGAATTTAAAGGTATTGACTTGGGTTTAGGGTTTACCTTCTTTTTCTTACCCAATGGACACTTGTCCTTGTAGTGTCCCTTCTTATTGCATCCAAAGCAAATGATGTGATCCTTGGATTTTGCTTTGGTGGAGGTGGTGGCTTCTTCTTGCTCCAGTATTAAGAATGGTCTCTCCTCCCACTCAATCCTTGAAGTGGAGACTTCTTCTTCACCCCTTAATGAAGTGGATGGTTCTTCAATTTCTTGTGCCACTTCACTTGAGGAGGTGGATGATTCTTTTCCTTCTTTCTCCTCCTCTTCAGGTGTTGAGTTTCTTTCCTCATCTGATTGGTCTTCCTCTTCTTGGATCATTAAGCTTATTTCCCTTGGCTCTTCCACAACTTGAGCTTGTGTAGGGTTTTCATGAAGCGCTATCATCTTGCTCCTTAGTTCATGTGCATTTTTATATTCACCTACACCACTAATTATATCATTAGACAAAATATTAAGCAATATTGAAATTACCTTCTCATTTGCCTTTGATTGTGTTTGTTGCTCCTTGGTCCAATAACGTGGTCAGAGCTTCTTCCCGTGCTTATCTTTCGAGCCTTCAAATGGATCTTTTAGTGCGATCATTAGATCCCAATCCATGATGAACCCTACTTCTATCGCGTTCTCCAATAATCGAAACTCTCTCGGTCGTAGGGAGGTAGAACATAGATATCGTCCCCTAATCTTTCTTCGACCGTCATTTCCTCTAGCTCTTTGCTCTCCCGGCAGTTAGTCCGTAGACAAGTGACCTCAGCTCTGATACCACTTGTTGGGGATCAGTGCGTATGGCTAGAGAGGGGTGAATAGCCGGTTACCCACTTGATTTGTCGATTCTTCCTACACGTGTCAGTACGCAACAGAATACAAAACAAACTAAAGCTAACATAAAGGAAGATAAACAAATTTAACGTGGTTCGGAGATAAAGCTCCTACTCCACGGCTATCCGTAAGGTGGACGATCTCGATCTATCGGTGGATGACTCCCCGGAAAGCCTTCGACTGGCTCGCGTTGCTCCTTGAGGGTGGAGAAACCTCGCCACAAACTCCCGACAACACCTGAGCACTTGGAGACTACTAATAAGCTTTACCCAAGCTTATTTCGTCAACCCTAGCCAGCCAAACCGAGCTCCCTTAAATAGAGCTCGTGGCTGAACTAGCCGTTACCAGTCGACTGGTGCCAACACCAGTCGACTGGTCAACCCGAATTCGAACGTTACAGCCTAACATTCGAATTCTAGTCGAACCAGTCGACTACACAGAAGATCAGTCGACTGATCTTTCTGTGCCCTACACCAGTCAACTGCTATAAGCAGCAGTCGACTGCCCAAACCCTAAACCTAGGGTTTCCCTTCCCGAGTACAATTTTCGCAGCACTTGGACCCTTATGACTCATCTGACTCTTCACCCAACAGTCTCGACCTGTTGCTTTCAAGTCTTCTTCGACTTTGGCTCTCGTCCTTTGGATGCATACGAACCCGTGGTCGTCCTCATGCCATCCTTCGCGTATGCCTCGAAGTGTGCTTCCCTCGGCTCATCGTTCTTGCTTTGTCTACGGTTCTGTTGAGGCAATTGACCCAAGAATGATCGGGAAGATCATGGTTTTGATGTGTGTGTTAATATGTTTAAGGTTAGGGTGTTGTGTTGTATTTGATATGTGTGATTGAGTTTGTAGGACTTGGAGAATCACACATGGAGAACATATCCGAGGGACGAGAGCTGAAGCAGGAGGACTCTGAGGGCTGTTGAGGCAATCAGCCCAAGAATGATCGGGAAGATCATGGTTTTGATGTATGTGCCAATAAGTTTAAGGTTAGGGTGTTGGTTGTATTTGATATGTGTGATTAAGTTTGCAGGACTTGGAGAATCACACTTGGTGGACATATCCGAGGGACGAGAGCCAAGGGAGGAGAGCTCCAAGGGCAAGCCGAGAAGTGGACTTCAAGGGCACACGTGAAGGGTGGCATGGAGGCAAGCCAAGAGAAGGCTTGCGTGCGCATCCGAGGGACGATAGCCAGAGGGAGAGGACTTCAAGGGGCGAGCCAAGGGAGCAGACCTGAAGGCACACGTGAAGGAGAAGGTCCGGAGTGGATGGAGCTGAGCTGTGAGGCAGGGCAGTCGACTGGCCTTGGAGCAGTCGACTGCCAAAACCCACAGAAAGTTTGCGGCCTCGGACCAGTCGACTGCCCCAGGGGCAGTCAACTGGTATACCCCGAAACTATCCGTTGGCTAGCCGTTGGCTAGCCATTAATGCTAGGTCAGTCGACTGGCCCAGGGGCAGTCGACTGGTGCGGGCTGGATAGCATGCGAAGTTGTCCTTTACTCATATAAAAGGAGGACTATTTGGCTCAAGGATTGTATGGTTCTTGTGTGTAACGAAGTGCTGCTAGTGTCAAGAGTCCTCAGCCCTTCCTCTAGTGATTACTTGCATCTTGTAAAGAGGAAGAGCACAAGATTGTAAAGGTTTTCTCCACCTTGAAGGAGGGTTTCATAGTGGAGGTGGTGAACTTGTGCGGATCCTTGAATTAGTCACCCTTAGGGGTGGATACCAAGTAAAACATTGTGAGTTAGCATTGATTTGATTCTATATCTTGTATTGTGCTAACCATCTTGTAGAGAAAAGCCGAGCCATCGATCCTAACAGTTGGTATCAGAGCGCAAGGACGCCTTCAACGGACTAAGCGCCAAGAAGAGCAATCCTTGAAATGGCCGGCTCGCATATTCAACCGCCGAAATTCGAGAGAGAATTTTCATGGTGGAAGAAGAGAATGGAGGTATTTTTCAACACTGACTTTGATATTATGCTAATCATGGAGAATGATTTTGAGATACCTAGGGATCAAGAAAACAAGATTCTTGAGAAAGTAAGATGGAGCAAGAAGCAAAAAGATGATTACTTGGCAAATTTCAAGGTCTGGCATCATTTACTTAGTGTGCTTCCTCAACAAGAAGTGACAAGGATTGGAAACTACTCGAGTGCCAAGGATTTATGGGACAAATTAGTGGAACTTCATGAAAGCACCTCGGAGGCGAAAATGACGAAAAGAGATCTACTTCGGTCCCAACTAAATAGTATCAAGCTCGACAAAGGGAAGAAGGTAACAAACTTACATGCTAGATTTAAAGAAATTCTTAATGGGCTAACAAGTGTAGGGGAACAATTATCCAACCGAGACATTGTGATGAAAGCCCTAAATGCCTTCCCAAGAACATCCACTTGGAGCTCAATGGTGGATTCATACTACATCTCAAAGGACCTAGAGAAAACGTCTCTAGAGGAGTTTTTCTCAACCATGGAGCTTACATGAGACTCGAGTTGGAGGAACAATCGAAGAATCGTACTACAAGCCAAAAAGTATAGCTCTTGTGGCAAACAAGGGAAAAGGTAAGAAAAAGGAGATCTCATCATCCGATTCGGAAGACTCAAGTGCTTCCATGGGTAGTGATGCGGAAGCCTACATGGTAAGAAAGGTAAGAAAAGCATTTAAACAATTTTCTACTAACAAGTCTCGTGGTAGGAAAGAATCAAGGAGCAAACATAAACCAAGAAAGATTATTTGCTACAACTGCCAAGGAGAAGGCCACATGAGAGATGAGTGCCCTCTCAAAGAAGAAAGAAGGGAAGAAGAAATCAAAAGAGAAGGAAAAGAAGGTTCAAAACTTGAAGGCTACATGGGATGATCCATCTTCATCAGATGAGGAGGAGCTTTTTGTTTCCCATTTTGCACTAATGGGAATTGATGATCTTGCCTCCACGACATCTGAGTTTGAAGAGGAGAAAAGCTCAAGTGAAGACGAAGGGAGCTCTAGTGAAGGGGAGGCTCCACCTCGGAATCGGACTTCTCGGTAAGTGAGGTACACAACTTACCCACTTCCATTCTTGCAAAAATAATTTCAAGCACTAGTGATGACTTAGTAGATGCTAAAAAGAAGATCAAGTGCCTAAAAAGGGAAAATTGCATGTTAAAGGATAGATTAGCATCAATGGAGATTAAGGACAATGAGCATGCTTCTTCTTCTAACACAAATGACTCATTTTTAGAAGAAGAAAATAAGGATTTAAGGGAAAAGGTAGATAGCCTTACCCAAGCACTTAGGAAGTTTGAAGTTGGCTCAAAAACATTAGATATGATAATTGGGAGCCAAAGAGCAAGCTTTAGGAAAGAAGGATTAGGGTTTGGAAAGTCTAGCAATGAGAAAACCTACCATTGTTTAATTGCTAGAGGTCAAGCAAAGACCAAGACCCTTAGTAAGAAATGGATCCCCAAAGAGTACTTGGTTAACCCAATTAGGAAGCATTACTATTGGGTACCAAAATCAATCCTCAATGGTTAGAGGATTTGGGATAAGTCAACCATGCTATAAGAATTTCAAATTTTTGAAATTTGGTTGACTTAAGACATTGAGGGGGAGTTTAGTGCCCATAGTAGTAATTCATGATAAATTAGGCAAAATTAAGGCTTACCTTGAGAACATCTCATATTACTTAGTTTGTGATTATGTTCTTACATATGGGATGTTAGGATGATACATTGGTTCACTTATGCTTATGGCATTATGTTGAATCATTAAATGTATCAAAATTATTGAAAATAGACCAATCATGGGGAAGACATGTGTTTAATTAATGGATACATTGTCCAAAGATTATGGTTGGAAATTTTAAGCATTTGAAAACCATTTCATGTTTTATTTATGTTGGCATGACTTTGGAACATGTATGAGTTCATAATTAGATTGAAAACTTGATACAAAGTTAGTGTCTTTCAAGAAATTTGGATTTTTGTCAAAAGTCAAGCATGTTTAAAATTTTTTACAAACTGATATTTTTCTTTGATAAAGTATGTTATCTCAAACATGTCTGCAAATTTTTACAATTTTTGGAATTTTTTGGAATTACTGAGGAGTTTCTGAAATTCGGCACAGAGGCTAAAATATTGGACTGACAGAGTATCAATCGACTGCCCATGGGGCAGTCGACTGCCATGTCTATTTTCAATCTGCTGAGCCATTTTTCAGAAATCAAGGGTGTTCTCATTTGATGCCCTAGGATAGTGTTACTGTAGGCAATCATTTTTGATGGTGTCAAAGGGGGAGAATGGGCAGTTTAAGTAAGTTAAGTTTGATTTTTTTTTAGCAAAAATCTGGAGTTAATATTGGATTATTATGAAAATTTGAAAATGACATAGATTAAGGGGGAGGTTACTTCTTAAGGTTACATTTTCAAATTGCTACTGCTCTTTATGTGTGTTGTTGACTAGTATATTATATTCCTAACTTAAACATGTTGCCACACATCAAAAAGGGGGAGAATGTTGAGGCAATCAGCCCAAGAATGATCGGGAAGATCATGGTTTTGATGTGTGTACCAATAAGTTTAAGGTTAGGGTGTTGGTTGTATTTGATATGTGTGATTTAGTTTGCAGGACTTGGAGAATCACACTTGGTGGACATATCCGAGGGACGAGAGCCAAGGGAGGAGAGCTCCAAGGGCAAGCCGGGAAGTGGACTTCAAGGGCACACGTGAAGGGTGGCATGGAGGCAAGCCAAGAGAAGGCTTGCGTGCGCATCCGAGGGACGATAGCCAGAGGGAGAGGACTTCAAGGGGCGAGCTAAGAGAGCAGACCTGAAGGCACACGCGAAGGAGAAGGTCCGGAGTGGCTGGAGCTGAGCTGTGAGGCAGGGCAGTCGACTGGCCTTGGGGCAGTCGACTGCCAAAACCCACAGAAAGTTTGCGGCCTCGGACCAGTCGACTGCCCCAGGGGCAGTCGACTGGTATACCCCGAAACTAGCCGTTGGCTAGCCATTAATGCTAGGTCAGTCGACTGGCCCAGGGGCAGTCGACTGGTACGGGCTGGATAGCATGCGAAGCTGTCCTTTACTCATATAAAAGGAGGACTATTTGGCTCAAGGATTGTACGGTTCTTGTGTGTAACGAAGTGCTGCTAGTGCCAAGAGTCCCCAGCCCTTCCTCTAGTGATTACTTGCATCTTGTAAAGAGGAAGAGCACAAGATTGTAAAGGTTTTCTCCACCTTGAAGGAGGGTTTCATAGTGGAGGTGGTGAACTCGTGCGGATCCTTGGATTAGTCACCCTTAGGGGTGGATACCAAGTAAAACATTGTGAGTTAGCATTGATTTGATTCTATATCTTGTATTGTGCTAACCATCTTGTAGAGAAAAGCTGAGCCATCGATCCTAACAAGGGCAAGCCGGGAAGTGGACTTCAAGGGCACATGTGAAGGGTGACATGGAGGCAATCCAAGGGAAGGCTTGTGTGCGCATCCGAGGGACGATAGCCAGAGGAAGAAGACTTCAAGGGGCAAGCCAATAGAGCATACCTGAAGGCATACGTGAAGAAGAGTGTTCGGAGTGAATGTAAGTGAGTGGAGAGACTGGGCAGTCGACTGGTAGGAAGCCAGTCGACTGCCAAAACTCGCAGAATGTTTTTCACTCCGGACCAGTCGACTGCCCCAGGAGCAGTCGACTGGTCACCCCGAAAAACTAGTCATTGGCTAGCATTTAAAGCTAGACTAGTCAACTGCCAAATGGGCAGTCGACTGGTGCAGGTTGGACAGTTTGCGAAGCTGTTCTGTTCTCTTATTTAAAGGGGACTTTTTGGCATGAGTTAGGTATGGTTTTTCACTGTACCAAAGTGCTGCTAGTGCCCATATTGCTCAGTTCTTCCTCTAGTTCTCTATTGCATCTTGTAAAGAGGAAGAAAACGATCTTGTGAAGGTTTTCTCCACCTTGAAGGAGGTTTTCATAGTGGAGAGTGTGCAATAGTATGGATCCTTGGATTAGTCACCCTTTGGGGTGGATACCAAGTAAAATACTCTTGTTAACATTGAATTTATTATTTTCCATTATATTTTGTATTGTGCTAACCCTATTGTAGAGAAAAACCGAAAAGAGCCATTCACCCCCCTTCTAGCCGAGCCATCGATCCTAACAGGTCCCTCGGATGCATACAAGCTCACAGCTTGTTTCCTTATGTCATCCTTCACTGTACTCGAAGTCGTCCAGCTAAGCCTATGTGTCTCTTGCAAACCTGCACACTCACATATACATATCAAATATAAGGGTGAACCTAACTTAAACCATTTGTCCAAATATCAAAATACATGATCATTCCGGACCTAACTTAAGCCTATCAAATACACATTTTTGTATTTAATTGGTTCACTAAGATTGAGTATTCAGTAAGAATACATCAGACATGGGTAAAATGGGGGGAATATAGTAAGGACACTATGAAAGAAATAATTGGTTAGAGATACGAATGGAAAAGAGTGGAAGGACAGTCACTGTGAATGAGATATTAATCCCGCATTTGAAATTTTATGGTATTATTGTTGATTTATAATCCCGCATTTGAAATTTTATGGTATTATTGTTGATTTATAATGTGTCATAAGTATTAAAATAGTGAATATATGCATGGTGAGAGACTTTTCCTTATGCGTGCCCGTGCACAAAGGATGCAAATCTAGAATTCAAATTGTACTAGATCAAAAGTGACTTGTGTGCAAGTACAACTTACATGCGTCAAAGAAACAGTCAATCAGGAATGAAGTTTCGAGTTATGAAAGTTCGGTGCTCCTTTACGAGGCTAAGACCTTGGGCAAAATGAGAGGGCAGAAGCAAAGCAAGGAATTCCATCCACTTCGTCCTCTATTCTCTTCCTTCCTACTAGGTTAATCCACTCGACATGTCTACTATGATAGTGTTTGGGTATTCTCCCAGTTCGTCACAAACAACTTGTGCTAAGTTGTATTTATGGTTTTGCCGTTATATCTGAGAATTAGACATCTAATGTCATATTGAAGCACTGCTAAAGGGGACGAATATATTTTAAGAAAATTACGTCAAACACAAACCTTAACATCTACTTTTCCCGACTGGGGACACATTTGAACTTGATGATCTGGTGATTTGTCTCCTGACTCGATGCTCAAACAACAATGACCCACTCAGATTCGACCGACTTGATATCATCGACTCGGCAATGACTCGACGACATCCCGACTCCACTCGACAACTCGAGTACTCAACATCTCAACTCAGCAACCCGCTTGAGCGTCACTCAACTTCTCGCTAAGATTGAAGCACTCAAGTCGATCTCGCAGCACTTGGGACCAAGGTTCGTAGAATCGCGATCCTACACAGGATCGATTTGGGGTCAGGATCGGATCGGTCAGGATCGGATCGTAAAATCGTACGATCCTATCAAAAACCCTTAAAATGAAAAAATATATAATTTTTATTAACACTATAATGAAAATAATCACGTTTAACTTCAAGAATATTCTATTTATTACAAGATGATCCAATTTAATTGTCAACATATTAGATAATAGACATCTAAAGACTTATCATTTTAGAAAAAAGATATAACATAATATTATTAATCAAAAACTAACTAAAAAATAATTAAATAGATATTTAAATAATCTTAAAACACTAACACTAACGATGTAAAAGATAAAAAAATAATAAAAAAGATTAATAATTTTCTGGGCCTCTGAAAAGGCTTTAAACAATATTTTTTGGGATTCAATCTTAAAACTAACTTGTAGATCTTTGAACGAGTTTCAATTTGATATATTATAGGTCACGTGGTTCAATCCGAGTCAAAAGTTATGACCTCTTAAAGCTTTCATCGATCCTGTTCCGATTCTGTTCCGATCCTGTCCGATCCTATATGATCCTGTCCGATTCTGTCCGATCCTACCGATCCTGCTGCGATCCTGCTACAAAAAACGATTCTGCGCGATTCTGGATCGTTTTCTGCCGTAGGATCGTAGGATCGTACGATCCTACGATCCAGGATCGCGATTCTGCAAACTATGCTTGGGACCACTCGGGTGCATCTGACCAGTGACATCCCACTCAAGAGTAGATAGGCCTAATCAATCTAGGCTGATAGTTTGAAATTATCAACTCAAGTCGGCCTAGTCAGCTCAGGCTCACAGCTTGAACTACCTTGACATGTAAGTTTTTCCTTGTAATTTCAATTCAGAATAATTCTTGTATCTCCAGCAATATCTCCCACACAAAATGCATAAGCTATAATATTTAAGCAGAATAATAGGAGACACAAAACAAAGACATCAGCAACCATGCTATTAATTACAAGCTTCACATTCATACCTTTGGCTATTGTTCACTGAGATTAATCATGAAGAAAACACATATACAAGTGCAAGAGAGATCAAACCATGAACACTGAAGTAGTGTCTTTATTCATCTGTGCACCTGTTCCAGTACCAAGTCTTCGCCAGTAAAGAGGAAAAGGCTGTAAACTGGAGACTGAAGTCATTTAGTAATCAGCACGATAGTTACTGTAATCATCTCTTGCTGAGTAATCGTTCTGCACTCTCTCTAGGATCTTCTCCTCCTCATGTTTCAGTCCTTCCTCGAGTACCAAACCTCCTACAGCTCCTGCCACCGACCCGACTGCCAATCCTGTCACAGTTCCTATTCTGCCTGAGCTTCCTTTTGGATTATTATCGTAAGTAGAAGACCCAGTTGAGTAGTTGGTAGGCGCTGATGGCGCACCATAACCAGTTTCCCGGTCGTAGTATGGCTGGGCTGGGGCCGGAGCAGGGGGAGGAGCCAGTGGGGTAGAATAGTAGGCGGAAGAAGCAGGGGAGTAGTGTCTAGATGAGAAGGAAGCGGAGTAGCTTCCATAAGGGTATTGTGATGGGTAAGGTTGGGGTTGGGGCTGGGGCGGAAGGTGGCCATAAGGAGGGAGAGAAGGGGGCGGAGGAGAGAAGACACGATAATCTCTAGGCGAAGGAAATGGCGGGGCGTTCGAGTAATAATAGCCGGAAGAAGGAGGTGGAGGAGGGAAGTGGATACTGGGATTGGGTTCGGGTGGGGGAGAGGGATGCTCTCGTAAGGTCAGCTTGATCCTGATCTTTCCCTGAGGGCGGCCCGAAGGACGGCGCAGTTCGAGGGTCCGGATCGGGGAAGGTGGGAAGCCACCGCTGCCGCCTCCGGAGGCGTAGGCCGCGAAGGCCTCGGGTCGTAGAAGCTCCTTAAGCGGGGAGCGGGCGGTGCCGACCAGGGGTTTGGGCGTCTCCGAGGGTCTGGAGTGGAAGACATCGAGGGTGAGGAAAAGGAGGGTTTCCGGAGATGAAAGCGGAAGGGAGAGGGCGAGGCGCTCGTTCCAGACGGGGCGGGTGGAGCCGGCGTCGTCGGGCTTGGTGGCGGCGCGGCGATCGGGATCGATGTAGGCGACGACGTAGGGCTTGAGATCGCCGCTGCGCCAGTTGACGTTCTTGAGGTGCTTGGCGGAGACGACGGTGACCTCGAGGTCGAGCGGCCCTGCCGATGACGGCGGAGGCGGAGGCGGAGGCGGACGTGGACGCGGGGCGGCGGAGCGTGGTGCTGCGGCGATTCCATGGATGCCAAGGCGAAGGGATTGAGGGGGAGCAGGTGAGCAGCGATGCGTGGGCTTCGTATAGCGGCGGAAGGTCAATGGCCTAGATGGATGAGCAATTTTGGTGGTCCGCCAGCGCACAAGTGTCCTAAAATTTACCAATTGGGATCTCTGTCCCAAAAAAAACGTCTGTCCTATCTATCTTGCTCCACAGCGACGATCGGCGAGTTGCCCAATCGATGATTGGACATCACCAATAGATTTTGATCGTTGTACCGAATTAAATGATATCTTAGAAGAATAATAAATCGGTCAGAATCACTGCAATTGCAATCTCGTCGGATTCGACGGTGATTTCGACGAGATCGTAATTGTGACGATCCCGACGGGTTCACCGTACCCCAGGAAATAGTTTTGTTCAGGGTGTCAAGATCGGTCTGATAGATCAGACTCGTCGGCATTCGGAATGCAGACGGAGATTTTTTGAGATGATCTGCATGGCAGATCTGAAATCGGTACAAATTCGGATCGATGAGATCAGCCGCATTATCGATCCCTTAGGTCATCGTGTCAGTATAGTTTAGATCGAGGACAACGATAAACAAAAAAAAAAAAATCATTAATTTTTTTTGATCCCCGATCAAAATAGACACGAATAAGATCAAAAAAATCAGATCGAACAATTAAATGAACCAATGACAGAATTTAGACAGAGGATCTGCTCAAATTTACATGTTTCATTCGATGATTAATGACATCATCGTATATTTTTTTAAAACATTTTTAATTATTTATTTATCAAATATAAATTCCTCCGATATGATAATCGCATAAATTTTTTTATTGGAATATCATTTGTGAATTTAAAATAATCTTCTCATGAAGAATCTTAGAAGCATGTTTTATATCCGGCCTTTTCTCAATTTCTAAGATGTTTAACTTGTATGAGTCAGATTGATTATTTGTAAGATTAATCTGTGTAAGTTAGATATTTAATATTAATTAAAAAATTAAAATTAAAAGCATGTTTTATGTGCTTTTCCCCTTTTTTTCTTTTTAAAAAGATACCTACTTTTTTTTCTTTTTCATATTCAAATTTCTATCTCTTCAATAATTGTACTCGAAATCGTGCAAGGGCCACCCTGCCCACTGGGTCAGCCTGTCAAATCATTTACCAAAAGGACCTTTCTGTAATTATAAGCTCTTCCGACCGACCGGACTATTTAAATTAGGTCGACCCGGCCGACAACTCTTCACACCGACCGACGGTTCCGGCTCAACTCGATCTGGTTCAGATTTTTCCGGCGCGATCTAATGTTCATCAGCGCCGTCCATCGAACGTTAATTAAATCACTAGTGTCCGATGTTCGTTCGTGATGGACCGTTCGATGACGCCGTCAAGCGAACCATCTTCCGCCATTGAAGCTTCGTCGACCGCTTAAAACCTCCCCTTCCCTTTCTCGCTTTCCAGCTGCCTTAACATCCTCCCTCTGGCTCCAGAAACCTCCAAATCTTCAGTTTAGATGTACAAATTGAGCTTTGATTTTGATTTCTTCGGTGGATTTGTGAGTTTCCATTCTTTCTGGCTGGGAAAGATTCGATTTTTAGGGCATCAATTCCAGATCGGTTTGTCTTTGGGCCCAAACGTGGATCTTCTGTAAGGATCTTCTTCCTTCGTTGTTGCTGCGGTGGCCTTCCTGTTGGTGGATACTGCGTCCAGGAGCATGGAGAGGGCGTCGCCGCAATGGTGCCACCGCTGCTGTCGCTTCATCTCCGTTTGGCAGGACGCTGGCGTCTGCCCGGACTGCGGCGGCGGTTTTGTGGATGCGCCTAGCCTATTTCACTCGTCCTCTTTGAGTGCCGCCGAGATTCGTCGAGGACGGGTCCTCTCCGCGGTGGTCGACTCTGCCGCCGCCGATGGGCGGCCTAACCGGCCCTCGGAGGCTAGGTTCCGTAGTAACAGTCGGCCGTCCACTAGCGACCGTTCTCCCTTCAACCCCGTCATCGTCCTCCTCGGTCCTCGTGAAGGCGCACGACCCGATATGGATCGGGCCACCACCAACAGCTTCGAACTATACTACTACGAAGGTACAGGATCGGGCCTCCGTCCCTTGCCGGAAAGCATGTCGACTTTCTTGATGAGCTCTGGGTTTGAGAGGATTCTCGATCACCTTACTCAGATTGAGACCAATGAAATAGGCAGCAGGCATGGGTTTGATCACCCGCCTGCTTCAAAGGCTGCCATCGAGTCTATGCCCATGGTCGAAATTGCTGACCGTCATGTTTCCCTGGAATTCTATTGCGCCGTCTGCAAAGACCCTTTCGAGCTTGGAGCTGAGGCGCGCGAAATGCCCTGCAAGCATATCTACCATCACGATTGCATCCTGCCTTGGCTCTCGCTGAGAAATTCCTGTCCCGTTTGCCGACATGAGATGCCGACAGATGTGCAGCAACCGGATGGGGACGAAGATGCTTCCATGGCTGGGAACGAGGACGAGATGGTTGGGCTTACCATATGGAGACTTCCAGGAGGTGGATTTGCCGTAGGAAGATTTACAGGTGACAGGAGAGCTGCTGAAAGGGAGTTTCCAATCGTTTACACAGAGATGGATGGCAGATTCAATACTAATGGGGCGCCAAGAAGGATAGCATGGTCCACGAGACAGAATCGATCGCATCATCGTGGAGGAATTGGTCAGACCCTCCGCAATATGTTTTCATTCTTCAGGCGTATGAGGTCTTCTACTCCATTATCTTCATCCAGGTTAAATTCCAATTCCCAGTCTTCCTCAAACCCTTCTGTTAGATACAGGAGATCTTCCATTTCCAATAGGAGATCAAGAAGCCCGTAGTGCAAGTTGGGCATCAAATGATGGAACTGCCAATGCAGCAAGATGGTAATTATGAGAACTAATTTAGGGAGATGAACCTTTTCTCCGGTTTGGTGCTTCTACAAAACTGCAGTACTAATCCTGCAAGAAGAATTGAAAATGTTTGTACAACATATGGCTAGCTGATGGTTTGCTCACTACATGTAGTTCCACTGTGAATAGGAACAACCTAAAAAAATGTAGCATCTTCTATTATCTATCTCCAATCGCACATCACAGAAGAGGCTTTATATTTTTTTAGGTTAGCCATTAGATATTATCTACTTGTATGTGTTCCCTTTAGGTGAGAAAAAAAAAATTCCATATATGCATTTGTTTTATTTGTTCCAAAATGGAATTGTGGTCTACATGGAAACTATTGTCATCAGTGTTTATCTCATGTTTTTGATCTGAGAGCCATGACTTGTAGCATCATGTTAATAGATAATTTCTTTATTTTTTCTGGTTTCAGTTGATTCTAACGTCATATGAATTGTAGAAACAATGCTATTCTACACATATAAAATTGGTTTAGTCACTGATGTAAAGCTGAATTCGTTCCTTATCTTTTAAGATGCTCTTATCTGGTGAATGATTTGCATAAATTAACTTTCCAAATTTATAACCATGACCTCAGAACTAAGATTCATCTACTTGATTTAGGATTTTGTGTCAATAATAGCCAACTGTGGAACCTCTTAATCACTGTAATGTATCTATAGCATTGATAATAACTGATTATTGTTTTCATCTCCTGATGAACCTTTTAGCATTGTTAGCAAAAGATGAAGTTCCCCTATTTGAAGAAACCTTATTATCTTGTTGTGTTTCTGTTTCTAAATCTCAATCCTAGCTATCAAAGCTTCAAGCTTGGCATGCCACGTCATTTTAACTTTACAGGTGATATATGTATTTCATATCATGTCCTGAGATTTGCATCGCACAATTTCTTCTGCTATAATGTCTTTTTCTTGTGTTTGAATTTTATCATAAGGTCCTCTCATAGTTGACTATGTTACCTTGAATTCATCGTTATTCTAGGTTGCTGAGTCACACTAAAAGGTTCATAGTTACATTTTTCTTGTCCTAATCTGTAACTTCCTGTCAATCAATTGTATAAACATATGAAATCTATCAGCCTATGATTTTTTGTTCTTGTCTTGGTTGAGATTTTCATTGGCACACTATGGAATCTACCTAATGGTACATTCTCATCAGCAAATGGCCTTTGCTTGTGTAGTAGAGTTGCCTGCATGACAAACTCTTTCTTCCTTTTCTTGTTGGTGGGACCTTCTTGAAGCAATGTTGAAGCTTTTCTATCTAAATATTTATGCAGATATAGTATTAGCAGGCTGAAGGCCGGTGGTTGCTCCTTGTCACTTTGCTGGTTTTTAATACTCTCTTGTCTCTTTTCTCGTCATCTAAGGGATTGATTGGCTCTATTTAATTCAAAAGTGGCCTCTGTCTGTTGCAACAAGTTTGGTTTAATTTTCAAGAGTTATCTATTGACTGTTAGTTTGTGCTTAAGCTGCAAAAGAGGCTTCTCTCCAGCTCATATAATGATGGAAATTTTGAATCAGTAACATGCTATGGTCACTGGGAATAGAGAGAGCTAGAGCAACAGGAAATTACAGATTTCAAGGCCTCCAGCAAATACAACAAAAATTGTCCTTTTCACAAGGTAAAATTGATATTGGTTGGGTGTGAAAATGATTCTCCTTTCTATGTTGAAGAACAATGTGCATTAAACTTTTTTTTTCCTAAAGTATTTTTCAGAGGTTCTAATATTCTGACTCTTTGTCTACTTTTTTTTTAAAGCAAATTGAAACAATTTCATTGACTATTTGTCCTATAAAGACATACAAAATGAGTTGTTGGACATTTGGATCTATATGGAGCCTTGTGCTCATGCTCGAGTTCACTGGTGGAAACATGAATCTTTGCACCATCTCCCACTGATGGTGGTGCTCACTGGAATATGACTAAAAAAGTTCTTTCTCCATATGGTTCTTCCACATGATACTTTATGCCTGGTGGGCCTTTTTTTTAGCATTACTTTGGTAAAATCATTCAATGCATCTTTCTCTACAGAATTCATGTTTGGTTTGATGGCTGATGCTAGTTTTTGTTCTTTTCTTGTAGTTCCAACACAATCTTTTGGAGCGGCTGCTTGTCTTCATTATATGTGACCAACTAAGAATAAGATCCATGCTTAATATATTTTTCCTGCACAAGCTTAGCTGATTGCCATCATATTCTTTAATCATAAATACAGTAGCCCGTAGCCTTTGTTATGAACGAGACATTGCCTTTAGTTAATGTTTCTTTGTTTTAGATGTGATGCCTGCTGCAATAATTTTATATAAAATCTAGCTCTCCAAGGCTAGTGATGAAGGTTGAACAACTAGTTTATAAATAAATTAGTGTTTCCTTCAGTATGATTGCTCTGCTACAGGAACTGGTGCGGTGCTATGGACGATTACACTGATTGAGGGTTGCTTGATTACAGTCTTAGAGAAGCTTGAATTAGTGTTTTAAATTTGTAATCTACCCTAAAGCCCAAAAACTTCAACTGAAGAAAGTTTGATATCAATGTGGCAAAAGAAGCTCTAATGTTTAGATTGTTGTTTTATTTGGAAATATAAGGTTGCGTTTGGTTTGAGTTATTTTTTTTTATTTATAAAAAATTATATTTTCTTATTTTTAAAAATAATTTTTAGATATTTTTTATTTTTCAAAAAATAATTTATTTTTTTAGAAAATAAGTGAAAATTACAAATTAAATATTATTTTTAAAAAAAATCATATTTTCTTATAAAATGAAAATGAAAAATAGATAAATCAAACATAGTCTAAGTTTTTCTATTCTGTTGATAGAGGTGAAAAAAATGATTAATCAGATCATAGTTAAATCTAAAATGATGGATCTGATTTTAAAAAAAAAATTATAAGTAAATAAAAAAATTGTATATGAAGGTCTATCCATATCAAAATCAGTCAAAGATTTGAAGCATCTGTTAAAAAAATAAAAATCGATTGCCACATACGTATTTTTTAAAGATATTTTCTAAAAAATTATAATATTTTAAAATTTATATTTATATATTTTTTATTTTTTTCCGGATATATTATTTTGAAAAAAATTATTTTAAAAATATTAAAATGTTAAAAAAAATGAGCCCACCTTTTTAGTTTAGCTTTTTCATGAATGTTATTATTCAATAAAAAAATTATAAACTTAAAAAAAAAATTATAAAATATAGGTCCACCTAAGGTGGGGTCCTGTGTACTTGTTCCATTGACTGCACTATGGCCGATTTTGATTCAGATAGTAATTTTATAATTCACTATCTATTAGGCAGCCGTAATGATTTATTACTTTTAGTTTATAATATTTATCACTTCATAAAAAGAAAATAGGATTCATATATCACATACATATTAACATTAAAATTTTCATTTTCTCACATTCGTTTAACATTTAACACTCATTATTTATAAAATTCATATACTATATACACATTATCTCACATAACACTTTCTCACATATTCATTAATCTCTCACATACATACTTTATTTTCAATTTCATTTATCAATTTAAATGATTATTATTTAATATAAATAATAATAATATTTTTAAATATATTTATTATTATTTGAAAAAAAAATATTATTATAAATTTGAAATTAAAGACTACAACATAAAATATTATTATAAATTCGAAATGAAAGTAAAATGACAATGATCGAAAATTATATTAATTAAAATAATATAATAATTAAAAATTATAATAAATGAAAATTATATATTCTATCTCCTCATAATCTCTTGACATAGATGTTGATGGTGTTGGAGATCGATGGACCGATTAGAGGGGGTGAATAGCCCGTTGCCTTCAATACGTCGGTTTTCTTCCTACACGTTATTAGTGTGCAAGCGGAATAACAAATAACTAAACTAACAACTAAGAAGACACAAACCGATTTAACGTGGTTCGGAGATAAAACTCCTATTTCACGACAGTCCATGAGGTGGATGATCTTGATAAAGCTCCTACTTCACGACAGTCCATGAGGTGGACGATCTTGATTCGTCGATGGATGAATCCCCGGAAAGCCTCCAGCTAGCTCGTGTAGTTCTTTGTTGGTGGAGAAACCTCGCCACAACCTGGAACACACACTTGAGCACTTAGACTACAAATTGGCCTTTAACCAAAGTTAATTTCGTCAACTCTAGTCAGTCAAACCGAGCTCCCTTAAATAGAACTCATGGTCGAACTAGCTGTTACCAGTCGACACCAGTCAACTGGTTCCAACCGATACCAGTCAACTGCACAGAAGATCAGTAGACTGATCTTTCTGTGTCAACTACCAATCGACTGATCCAAGCATCAGTCGACTGCCCAAACCCTAAACCTAGGGTTTCCTTCCCGAGTACAATTCTCTCAGCACTCGGACCGTCACGACTCAGTTGACTCTTCACCTAGCAGCCTCAACCTGTTGCCTTCAAGTCTTCTTCAACTTTGGCTCTCGTCCCTCGGATGCATACGAACCCGCGGCTCATTCTCATGTCATCCTTCGCGTATGCCTCGAAGTGCGCTTCGCTCGGCTCATCGTTCTTGCTTTGTCTATGATCCCTCGGATGCATACAAGCCCACACTTATCTCCTCATGCCATCTTTCACCGGACCCGAAGCCGTCTAGCTAAGCCTATATGTATCCTGCAAATCTGCACACTCACATACACATATTAAATACAAGAATGAACCTAACTTAAACCCTTTGCCCAAACATCAAAACACATGGTTACTCCGGACCATATATTGCTCTAATAATCTCTCTCTTTTTGATGTTTGCCAATACGTTTAAGCTAGGGAAAACAACTAGCAAATATAATGCTAATAAACATTTTGGACTTACGTTGTCAAGGCTACACCTTAGACTTATACCGCCAATGCATATGCCAATGAAATGTATACATGCATGGATCCTATTACAAGATAATCTCCACACCTAAACTCCCCAAGAGTTAAAATTTTTACCAAAACGGACTTTTTAAGAACCTCTCTAAGGCTCCGCTATATTGGACTTACAAAAACTTTTTAACAACCTCTCCAAGGTTCCCTCTTTGCCAATAAATGAGCAACAATGTTCCCCTTCACGTAAGCTTCCTCTTGACATAGGATTTCTTGCAAAAGCGTGTTTGGTTTTCCACTTAAACCTAACTTTTCTCCACTTTTGTCACACATCAAAAAGAACTCCAACAATCTCTCAAATTTTGGTTTCTTTACCCTCTAATGATTACAAACATTGTGTACTAACCCCCATAAGATTATACACAAGTTTAATATCATTAGGACACTTTTCGACCTAACTAAAAATAGTTTCAGCCTGTATCAGTCGACTAAGACAATCAGGGCCGGCTCAAGCCTATTTAAGGCCCTAGGAAAAAAAAAGTCTTTAACATTGTTTTTAAAAAAATTTACTCGTCCTTTTTCATTCGGACTTGTAACTAACAACCGACTTGGTCGAAAATAAATATATTTAGAATTGTTTAAAAAATAAGAAAGATAAAAAAATATGTCAAATTACTCAAATAAAAGACGAAAATAATAACTCTTACAAAAAGGAATAAATGAAATGGGACAATAATAAAAAAAATCATGTTTCCATCTTCAACTCATCATCACCGCAAACCACAAAAAATAAATAAATAAATAAATAAATAATACATATACAAATGATAAAACTCAATATAATTCTTAGAAAATGAAGATCGTAACGAGATCAACCCAGCCATTATCATTTATTAAAATCTAAATAAGTCATTTTAGACACAAAACAAAAGAAAAAATAAATCATATTTTTTATCACCTAAACCAAAATAGTTGTAAATGATAGAATAGAAACAAAAGGGAAATAAAAAAAATATATTTCTGTAAATACATATAAATAAAAGCAAAACTTAATGTCTATCAAGGAAGCAAAATGACAAATATATCTAACTCACTATTGCTCAAAAATAATAAAATCATCTATTTCGATCGAATACAATATGAATGAATCCCTCAACATTTGAACTTAATTAAGCAAAGAGCATAGTAGCACCAACCGAATCAACATGACAGCGTTTGATGTAATTTCTCTTTCCCAATATCAATGTGCGAGAGAAGTACAAAGAGGGAGAGCTAGTCAAGGGAAGAGGGGAAACTCGAAAAAAGTCTAATATTTTTTATTTTGAATTGCATGGATAAAAAAAAATTCTAATTCATGTTCTTACTAATCAGAAGAGAAAATATCACTAACAAAAAATAAATATAACCAGAGAAGGCTAGGGTTGAAAGATATTGAAGAGGAATACATTAGATCTTATCAAATAACATACATAATAAAAATTAAATTTAAAATATTAAAAAGAGAATCCCTTATGACTCTATCCATTGGAACCATAATAAGATTTTTATAAAATCTATAGTTTTGACTAAAAAATAAGATACATAAATTTTTTATCAAAACCTTATTATTTTCCATTCTCTTAAAATATATAATAAAAATATATTTAATATATCAAAAATAATGGGTCTCAATAAAAATTGAGGCCCTAGGTATAGGCCTTATGTCTAAAGACGGCCCTGGAGACAATTACTAGTCGATTGACCCCTATCGAAAAGGAATCTCACAATAACATCAGTCGACTGCTTCCTTCATCAGTCAACTGATATAGTCGAAAACCCCATACAGTAGCTAGTCTCTCTCTAGACAGCACTGTTACCAGTTGATTGGGATAGTTACCAGTCGATTGGTAGCCTGATTTCAGCCTTTTTAGCATTTTAAACTCAATTTCAGTAATGTGCTGATAATTCTATAATTCTCCAAAAATTTCTAAATTTTATGGAGAGGTTTGTGATACCCGTATCTACTTGGAAAAAGTACATTAAAAAATGTATCTACCACCAATACTATGATTGACACAAAATCTAAAACTATCTAAATAGTTCAATTGAACCTTGACCTAAAGTCCTAATTTTGACATCCTCTTGATGTATCTGCCCATACCAAACCACAATGCATCTGTAGCATTGTTTTATATGACATCTATACAACAAAAATCAATTTTCATACAATATGACTCCAATGTCATATTTTCATGCATGACACTCAATTCCAATGTGTCAAATCCCTATGATTGAAAATCAATCCGTCTCCAAATCCTTTGGTACACTCCATGATCCATCTAGACTTCCGAAAGAAATCCTCCCAAGATCCATTGACCATGGGTCCCAACTTGGCTCATAGAGCTCCCCCTTAAGCTCTTAGCCTTAGCCACCTCCCTAGGTGACTCATCTATAATCACAAGGCCACACCAATGTACCTCCGATGACTTTTTGCCTACATACCTAACCATTTTAACCTTGAACACCTTGCCCTTCGTTAATATTTTCTTCCCTTTAACTTTGAACATCTTGTCATTGGTTTGTTGGAACTCGGATGGCTAGAGGGAGGGGGTGAATATAGCCAGACACCGAAACTTACTTTCTTTTCAAGTTTCTACACTTAAACGTTAGTAGCGGAAGACAAGATGCAGAAACAGAAATGAAGAACAGAAATCAACACAAAATGAGCAAACCAGACGACACAGCGATGTACAAAGTTTGGGGATAACTTGCCCCTACTCCTTGGCGTGCCCGTAAGGTGGGCGATCCCTTGATCATCGGCAGATCAAGCCCCGGTGAACACCGGATAAGATAGAGCATCCTTCTCGGTGGAGAAACCTCTCCACAAATCTCACGGATGATTGAACTTGAGTACAAGAGATCACACAAGAAGGAACACTCACAAAGATCTCACAGGAATGCAACAAGATCGCTCAAGCACAAAGCAACAGAGAGCACAACACCACAGCAAAAACTTCACCCGTTTTTCTGTCTTCCTTGTTATCGCTCCTCTGCTTCCAGCCTCGTCTTAAGCCTCTGCTCCCATCACCAAGCTCTCCATCAGCATCCACTGAAGCCACAGCCTGACCCCTTGACTCCCTGAGCACTCAGTCCACTGAAGACCCTCTCCAGCTGAGCCTCCGTCAGTTGCCAGCTGCTCTCCAGACGCTGTTGAGACCTGAAACAAGGAAACAGCCAAACCTGCTCCAAGGAAAGCCTCCCATTGACTCTCCTCCAATGTTTGAATCATCCCTGTAAAGCCTGCACACTCCAATAGAAGCTTAGCAACTCATATCAAACATAATCAGCAATGTATCAGAGAATCGGCAGAGAAATAGTCACCATCAGAGCTTCTGACACCGTATTTGAATTAAAGTTCTGCTCCTGATCGGTCCCCAGACCGATCAGGAAGGACCCTGATCGGTCACCAGACCGATCCAGCAATCTTCTGCACACTCCTGATTGGTCCCCAGACCAATCCAGCATTCTGCTACACACTCCAGATTGGTCCCCAGACCAATCAGGCTCCAGCCTGATCGGTCACCAGACCGATCAGGCTACTTCCTGACCGATCAGGAGTCATCTTGATCGATTATAGTGAGAACCTTGCGACAAATGATCGTTCACTAGACCGATCTGAATAGTATCCCTGATCGGTCACCAGACCAATTAGGAGCAGATCAGTAAGGTTCCCAAAACCTACTGGATGCTCCCTGATCGGTCACCGGACCGATCTGGACCAGAGCAGCAGGTGAACTGTATGCTCCCTGATCGGTCACCAGACCGATCAGCCATCGCTGGATTGGTCACTAAACCGATCCACGAAGGAGCACCATGCCAACTTCCCTGATCGGTCACCAGACCGATCCAGGCAAGCCCAAATGCACTCTAAGTCATGAGAACAAGCCTCCAACCCTTCTCTGACTCGTGTCATGCCCAGCTTCACTCATTGGGACTTCAACCTAGCCCTCCAAGCTAGGACCTGACTTCACTCACCAGGGTTTCGGTCACCCGGCTTCACTCACCGGGACCCCGCTTCACTCACCGGGATTTCAACCTAGCTTCACTCACTAGGATTTTCATCACCTGGCTTCACTCACCAGGACCCGGCTTCACTCACCGGGATTTCCATCACCTGGCTTCACTCACCAGGACCCGGCTTCACTCACCGGGATTTTAACCTAGCTTCACTCAGTAGGATTTCCATCACCTGGCTTTACTCACCAGGACCCGGCTTCACTCACCGGGATTTCCATCACCTGGCTTCACTCACCAGGACCCGACTTCACTCACCGGGATTTCCATCACCTAGCTTCACTCACCAGGACCCTCTGAGTTAGGAATTTTCACCTAGCCCTCCAAGCTAGGACTTTTCACCCAACCCTCCAAGTTAGGACTTTTCACCTAGCCCTCCAAGCTAGAACTTTTCACCTAGCCTTCCAAGCTAGGACTTTTCACCTAACCCTCCAAGCTAGGACTTTTCACATGCCAGCGTGTGATCTCCTGATCCACCTGGACTTAATCCATTCAACTAAACTTAAATCGTTGTCAACACCAAAATAACAATCGGGCCAGACTGTATCAACAATCTCCCCCTTTTTGTTGTTTGACAACCCGATTTAAGTTTAGGTATCAATCAATTCAATTCTCATAAGGGAATCATGATCCTTCCCCTATAATAACCATAAACTTAATCAGTCATTCTCTCCTCCTTTGTCAAACACCGAAAATGATATGGTTATTAAGTTTGAACATAACTCCCCCTCAAACACGGGTCTCTCCCCAAACCCAAAATAATCAAAGGTAAACTTTTGAATTGCATATGAAAGGCATATACCATAAATGTATCATGGCAACAATGTATATGTATCATACGACAATAAGTGTGAATTACACATGAAAACATATACAGAAATATATCATGGTCAAACATGTATATGTTTCATATGACAAGTAAGAAATGCAGCTGTATCGGACACATAGTCCTGATTGGTCTCCGTGACCGATCAGGTTCATTGATTACTTGATACAGAAATATTTCTTATTAGTCTGGGGAGCGATCAAATTTCAGAAAAATTCCTGAAACTCTGATACATTCCTGATCAGACTGCATTAACAATTTACATTCCAAAATAAGGGTGTAGACTCCATTGATATTCGTCATTCCAGAAACATTTCTGAAACACGACATTAAGAATAAGAGTCATGACTCAACAAACCCTTTCTTATGAATTTGAACATTCCAACATAGGTTTGTATCAAATCAGCATTTTAATACTTGATGTTTCAGAAAAATTTCTGAGGATCAAGAGCAAGGTTCTGAAAATCGGACTGGACATCGAACCGGTCGGGGCAAGGGTTCAGAGGTTCAGAGGTTTAACCGGTTTAACCGGGGGTTCAACCGGAATATTACCGATATATAATTGAATTTACATACTGTTTACTTCTATAGACTAATTTGGAGTTGGAGTATTCATATCTGAATCTATAAATTGAATTTCAATTTCACATAATGAAACAAATAATTAAATTTACATATCACATAATTGAATTTACATTTTACAGATGTGCTCATGTGCATGACGTTAATTGATTAATGAACTGTTTAAAAATAATTGTTTAATTGTTCATTTCTAATAATTGCTCATTTCAAATAATTGTTTAATATGAGTCATAATTGATTAATGAACAGTGTCAAAAATTAAAACTTTAGGCAGGAGACGACGGCGACGTTGAATTTACGATTACCTTCAACCTTCAGGCTTCAACGGTGGAGCCGACAGCGACGTTGCAGGAGGCAGGAGACGCTGGCAGAGGCAGGAGATGCTGGTGGAGACACGGTGGCTGGCGACGCTGGCGGAGACAGAGGCAGGAGACAGGAGACGCTGGCGAAGACGGAGGCAGGCGGCGTTGGCGGAGACGCTGGCGGCTGGCGACGCTGGCGACGCTGGCGGAGACGCTGGCAAAACGGAGCGAGTCGCAAGCGAGAGCCGAGAAGACGAGGCGACGCGCGAGACATCGCCGATTACCGATTACATTAGACCGATTACATTAGATTTACATTTACTGATTAAAAAGTAAAAAACCGTTCTTTTTTTTAATTTTTTTAAAAATCAAACCGGGTGAACCGGGTTGTCCGGTTCACCCAGTTCCCGGCCGGTTCACACCGGTTCAAAGCGGGTTTTGGACAGGCGGTTTTCAGCACTAATCCGGACCGGAAATCCGGCCAGTTCCCGGTCCGACCGGTCCGACCGGCCGGTCCGGTCCGGTTTTCTTAACATGGATCAAGAGTCTCACAAGTTCCTTAGAAATGAATTTGTATTCACTTAGTACCAGGTTTGTACCAATGAATGATCAATTATGTTCATGTTCTTGGAATAATCAGGTGTGTATCAGATTTGTTTGTATCAAAATGATCAGGTAATCTGATACAACTTGATGAAATGAGATCGGACTGAGGAGTAGTCTGAAACCTCTGATCAGTGTTGATCTGATCGGTCACCAGATCGATCAGAAGGACCCCTGATTGGTAACCAGACCGATCAGGGTGAGTCCTGATCGGTCGGTGGACCGATCAGGTCTGATACAAAAAGTTGTTTGTTTCAGAAACTTGTTTGTTCCGATCAGATTTCACAATCAAACTTTCAGAAACCCTTATATGAGTCAGAACCACGTTTGATTCAACTCTCAGCTACTTTTAACCCTAATTCAATTAGAGTTAATCCATTTGTTCCTAGAAAGGGTTTCCCTTACCCAAAATATATTTCTCTTCAAAGAAAAACATTAAAGGAAATGTTCAATTTTGTTCAAACATTTATCAATTCCATAATCCCTAACTTTGTCCAGCAAGTTTGTATCAAAATAGTATTAAAGTATGATCAATATGCTCTAAGCATGAACTTGAGTATCAAGAACAAGTTTGTATCAAGGCATGATCAGATTACATGATACACAAGATATGATCAAATTTTCAAGACACACTTGTATGTTTGATGAATGTTTATAACATGTTTCCAAATTTTGATCATTTTTTTATAATTCATGGATTGGATTGGAAAATTCATAGTTCTAAGTGTGTATCAAGTTCATGGTTCCAATCAAGTTTGTACCAAAATGAAGTATAGCATAATGTCGACAGGAAACTATTCATGCTCCTCTGATCACAATGAATTTATTATCATAAATTTGTACTTTACTAATAAGAAAATTCACAAACATGTATCTATTTAACTATGGATCACAAAACCATGAAGTTATCTAAATTTATGAAATGTAGGCAATTCCAAAGAAAAACCTAATTTAGACCTCTTGTTGTGGTGAATGACAATTCATCTCAATTCATGGGTTTGGAGCACCCAATATCAACCACCCATGTTGATAGATGCTCCCCCTCAACCCATGCTTATACAATTCTAAAGATAGAAGTTTTAGGTACCCAAATTTTGGGACCTAATGCATCAACAATGAGGGACTTTAGCACTCATGCCTTAGTCATTTTCTTTCTAGCTTTTTGAACCATAGAATTGTTTGATGATTCAAAATGTGTTCTAGACATTAGTGATATGACACTAGGTTCTTTAGGTTGGTAACCCAAACCAACTTTGTTGTAAGCCGCCTTTTGTGAGTTTAAGATCATATCTAGGGTTTTGGTACTTGTTGAAAATTTCTCAAGAATATTCTTGAGGTTTTCAATTTCACCCTTCAAACCCTTATTTTCATCCTCAAGATTTTTAACAAGCAAATTATCAAGATCCTCATCCTTAGAGGATTTCTCATGAAAATCTTTAATATCCTCCACCCTAGAGGATTTCAATTCTTCTACTTCCAATTTCGACAATTTAACTTTGTTCTTGGATTTTTTAAGCAACCTAGCTAGACATGCAATGGTTCTATAACACTTATCTAGCTAGGGAGAGATTACCTCTTCATCATCCGAAGATGATGAAGGTGCGGTTGAGGAGCTTGATTCGTCTCCACTCTCCTCTTCATTTGAATCATCTATGGCCATGAGGGCAAAGTTATGAGTGTTCTTCTCCTCCTCTTCTTCGGATGAACTAGAGGACGATTCATCCCATATGACCCTCAAGACCTTCGTTTTCTTCTTTGATTTATCCTTCTTCTTCTTTAACTTTGGGTATTCATCCTTGTAATGTCATTTCTTGCTACACTCATAACAAGTAACATTAGACTTATCAATTTTAACTTTACATGGGTTACCTTTACCCTTGAAGCGCCGGCTCTTCCTCATCATTCTTCTAACAAAGTTGGCCATCTCGGAGGAAGAAGACCAGCTGCCCTCCTCCTCGGATTCGGACTCGGACTCGGATGAGGATGAAGATGAAGATGAAGAGACTTCTTTCTTCTTCTTCTTCCCCTTCTTCTTCTTTTTGTTGTCACCTGCCACTAAAGCAATACCTTTCTCTTTTGAACTTTTGTTAGAGATCTCATGTAGTTCCATTTCACAAAATAGATCTTCTAACTTAACAAAAGATAAATCCTTGGAAACCTTGTAAGCATCAACCATTGATGACCACAAGGCGTTCCTAGGAAAAGCTTTGAGGACATACCTTATGAGGTCGCGGTTCTCGACCTTTTCATTAATGGAGTGTAGACCATTTAGGATCTCCTTGAAACGTCCACGGAGTATACTTATAGTTTTTTCCTCTTTCATGGACAGATTTTGGAGTTGGCTGAGAAGGAGGTCCTTCTTGGCAGTCCGGGTGTCTTGAGTTCCTTCATGGAGCTCAATGATCATGCTCCATAGATCTTTAGCACTTGTGAAGGGACCAACCTTGATTAGTTGGTCCTTGGTCAACCCGCATTGCAAAGTTACCACCGCTTTCGCATCGGCTTCACCTCTCCGGATTTGATCTGCCGACCAACTTGAGAAGTCCATCTCTTTTCCCTCAGCATCTTTAGGAGTAGAAAAACCTTCCTTGACAGCAAACCACATTCTCATGTTTGTCTTCAAATAAAATTCCATCCTTGACTTCCAATATGAAAAATCAGATCCGTCAAGGAAGGGTGGTCTGCTAGTGCTGAAACCTTCACTCACAGCCATCCTTGTTAGCTCTCGGTTGTTAAGCCGCTTGAACAGAGCCCCAAGCTCTGATACCACTTGTTGGAACTCGGATGGCTAGAGAGGGGGGGTGAATATAGCCAGACACCGAAACTTACTTTCTTTTCAAGTTTCTGCACTTAAACGTTAGTAGCGGAAGACAAGATGCAGAAACAAAAATGAAGAACAGAAATCAACACAAAATGAGCAAACCAGACGACACAGCAATGTACAAGGTTCGAGGATAACTTGCCCCTACTCCTTGGCGTGCCCGTAAGGTGGGCGATCCCTTGATCGTCGGCAGATCAAGCCCCGGTGAACACCGGATAAGATAGAGCCTCCTTCTCGGTGGAGAAACCTCTCCACAGATCTCACGGATGATTGAACTTGAGTACAAGAGATCACACAAGAAGGAACACTCACAAAGATCTCACAGGAATGCAACAAGATCGCTCAAGCACAAGCAACAGAGAGCACAACACCACAGCAAAAATTTCACCCGTTTTTCTGTCTTCCTTGTTATCGCTCCTCTGCTTCCAGCCTCGTCTTAAGCATTTGCTCCCATCACCAAGCTCTCCATCAGCATCCACTGAAGCCATAGCCTGACCCCCTGACTCCCTGAGCACTCAGTCCACTGAAGACCCACTCTAACTGAGCCTCCGTCAGTTGCCAGCTGCTCTCCAGATGCCGTTGAGACTTGAAACAAGGAAACAGCCAAACCTGCTCCAAGGAAAGCCTCCCATTGACTCTCCTCCAATGTTTGAATCATCCCTGTAAAGCCTGCACACTCCAAAAGAAGCTTAGCAACTCATATCAAACATAATCAGCAATGTATCAGAGAATCGGCAGAGAAAATAGTCGCGATCAGAGCTTCTGACACCGTATTTGAATTAAAGTTCTGCTCCTGATCGGTCCCCAGACCGATCAGGAAGGACCCTGATCGATCACCAGACCGATCCAGCAGTCTTCTGTACACTCCTGATTGGTCCCCAGACCAATCCAGCATTCTGCTGCACACTCCAGATCGGTCCCCAGACCAATCAGGCTCCAGCCTGATCGGTCACCAGACCAATCAGGCTCCAGCCTGATCGATCACCAGACCGATCAGGCTGCTTCCTGACCGATCAAGAGTCATCCTGATCGGTTATAGTGAGAACCTTGCGGCAAATGATCGTTCACTAGACCGATCTGAACAGTATCCCTGATCGGTCACTGATAAGTACCATTTTATTGATTATTTTAATTGCTAAAATCCATGTTTGACCTATGTTTTTATTGTTTAATTGTGAAATTGCCCTAGGTTTTAGAACTTACTCTTATTTTGGACTTAATTGCAAATTTACATTAAATTGGATTATTTGGCCACTAATTTTCTGATATATTTTTATAGGCACCAAAGGTTCAAGGACTTAGGGCATATTGGGTCAAACTTGAGTCGGAAGTGAACCGGATCAAATTATCAAGCTTACGATTAATCCGGGCCGTCCGATTCAAGAGCGGCTAGATCTGAGCCATCCGGGACCATCTGAAGCAATCCGAGCTAGGGTTAGGGTTGATCAAGCACTATGATCAAGATCTGAAGGTTTCATCCAAATCAGAGCCAATCAGCCGTTGGATCAAGCTCGGAGGGCTCTAGATCGTCCATTCAAAGACTAAGTTGATCTGGACCATCCGTTACAAATCTGGAGGATCCGAGCTACCACAAGGCAGATCCTGACCCCAGATCATCATCATCAAAGTTTGGCTCCAATCAGAGCAAGATCAGCCGTTGGATTCACCAAATCAATCTGGACCGTCCATTATTAAGTATTTAATCAAAACGCTTCCCTGCTTCAGCCTTCGTCGCGTCTCCGCCGTTCTTCGATTTCTTCTTCAGTTCTTCTTCATTTCTTGAGCTATTTTCTTCAATCCAAAGGGGCGCGACCCCTCGATTTCTCCTTTAGATCATGTGCTAGGTCAGTGGGAAGGCTTCTCGGTGAAATTCAGCCTCAATTTCCCGAAACAGGGATGTTGAGAGGTTTCCACAACTCTGTCATTGATGCTTGGATCGTTGTGCTCCATTTCCATCACCTGAGCTTCTGAGGGGTTCCAGATTGCTTGGTCATCCCAATCTCATCATCGCGCTCACAGCTGAATTGAAGAGCTCGAATGGGAATTTCCAGATTGAGCATCTGAGCTGGTTTTGAATCGAGGTTGTTCCACGATTTGTGAGCTTGGGGTCCGAGCCTCCCTTGCTTGACGACCAAGGAGTATGAGCTGGAAGAGATTGAGGGTAGTTTCATTGGTTAATTTAGTTCTTTAGCAGTAATTTCATTTCTGTCATTTCTGTTTCTGATTTCTGTGTAGCTACTGTAATTTCGTTTTGAATGTTTCTGCAGTAGTTAAGTTTCAATTTGCAGTAAATAGCTAGTGAGTTGTTTAGTGACAATGCATCTAATTACAGCCTATTTTCTGTCTATTGTTGCTGCCATTTCATTTTGCGTATCAGCTCTGTTCCAACATTTTTGTTCAGTTTCGAATTTTTCAGCTTTTGTTCCAATTCGATTTATGTTTAGCTTAACTCTTGCAATCAGAGATCACAATCAGTGTGTTAATGTATTAGATCGAGTTCATTTCTTAGTGATTTTATTTCTGAATTCTGATTTCGATTTCTGCAATCCCAGCTCGTTTCTGAAATTTCAGCGTTTACATGTGCCACTTCAGTTTCTGCATTTGATGAATCTGCAATCCTGTCTCTGCATGCCATGAGCAATTTATTTCTGCAAGTTGTGTCAAGTGGAAACTTGTTTTCATTCAAATGTTATTCATTCAAATTTCTGCACACCATCTCAGAATTTCTGTTTTGTTTCTGCCATTTGATCAGTTCTGAATTTCCACACTTCTAGCTTGCTAATTCTGCTAGTTAAATCAATCTCTGCTAGTTGTATCAGTTGAGCTCGCATTGGAGTTTTATTGCAATCTGAATTCAATCGTCAGGTTTGATTCTGACATCCAAATTCCTGCTGCAATCCATTTCGGCATTAAGGATCTGAATTCTTCAATGAAATTCTGAAGTTTTGTATCCACCTCTGACTTGATGCATTTATTTCTGAGATTCCTTCTAAATTCATGCTAGCACTTAATAAACAGCTGAATTTTCCAAGCTTGATCAATAGTTTTCAAGGCTGAACATGTTGGAAGTAGTTTTTGGCACAAAAGTTTCAAGTTTCGGCACAAAGGTTTCCCATGCTTGCCAAGCTATTTTGGGGCACTGTTTTGCATCCGAAATTAACATGCTTTCTTGGTGTATGATTGTGTTTGAAATCAATTCCATATGCATTTGATTTGTCCCTGAATTGTAATCTCATCTTGGCACATGAGCTTCTTCCTCTTGATTAAGTTGGTTGTGTTCTCTTCACTTTGTATCAAGATAAGTTGCGGTTTTTAGTTGCCATCAAATTTCAGCCTTGTTCTAATTCATTTGCTTAGTATTTGGGCTGCATTTAAATTCAGATTTGTTCCCCAAATTTAGTTAAGTTGCCTTGGTTAAGTAGCTTTCCATTGGTTGAATCATTAAATGCCATCACTTGTTGAGCTTATTAGCTAAGTTTCCTCTATTTTCATTGCATTTTCATTTCTCATTGAAATTAAACCCAAATATTTATTTGAAACCCGAAAACACAAACGACACATAAATATAAGCTCGAATCAAACAAACTTCAACTAGTCCCGAGAAAAATATGACCTGTGGCCCCTTTATTACGCTTTTAATATTTTGATTGCAAAAAGGGTTTCCAGCATTCATTCACATCTAAATCTGATGGTCCCAATTTTCGTGACAAATTTAACCTAGTATTTCGGGGCCGTCAGGCGCGCGCGAGGGTTTTGGGAAAGAAAGAAGGTTGCGGCGATATATTGGTATCGGGAGGGTTTCGGGAAAAATAGGTATTTGGAAAAAGAAAAAAATAAGGAAAAAGTGAAAATAAAAAAAATAAAAAATAAGGAAAATAATAAAATAATAATTATTTGTAATTTTATTTGTAACATATCATATATAATAATTAGATTCATTAATAGCGTATCAATTTTTTACATGCTATCGTTATTATTTATTCACAGCGTACATTAATATGCTGTTAATAATAATATTAACAGCGTGCTTTTAATGTACGCTGTTGATGCTTCTTCTTTTAAAAAAAATTATAGTATTAACAGCGCACATCAATATGCATGCTGTTAATAATACTATTAACAGCGTGCTTTTAATGTGCACTGTTAATAACGTGCTGCGGAAAAGTAATTTTCTTGTAGTGCGTAACTCACCTAATTTCAAGCCTAAGCAGATGTTCTTGATTCACCCTGGCCTTTGGCTCAGTCACTTAACCTATGGGCTTGTCCTATGATTTTCTTCTAGAACCTTCACTAAGATCATTCTAGATTACTTTCTAGAATCTTATCATCATCTAGATATCATTCTAGATAACTTTCTAGAATCTTATCATCATCTAGATATTGTAGGAACCTTTAAGACTAGTAATGTATATCATTAGATCTTATTGATTTCAACTGTCTATTTGTAATTAATCCTATAAATAATAAGTTTTCTTTACTTATTAATCTCTCAATCCCTCTAAATCTCTCTCTTAATTAACTTCTATGGTACGAGACTTTAGTGAGTTTAGGAGGTGCGCAGTTTTCTCGGATTGGTTGGTTATTATCGGCGATTTGTTGAGGAGTTTTCCAGCATCGCTTCACCATTGACACGTCTGACCAGAAAAGGCTTGAAATTTGTTTGGACAGATGCTTGCGAGACCAGTTTTCAGGAGCTCAAGCGGCGATTGGTGTTTGCGCCTGTTTTGGTGTTACCTTCAGGCGAGGACGATTTTGTACTCTACACTGACGCATCAAATTAGGGTTTGGGTGCAGTTTTGATGCAGCATGGACGGGTAGTCTCTTATGCTTATCATCAGCTGAAGGAGCATGAGAAGAACTATCCAGTTCACAACTTAGAGCTTGCAGCCATTATTTTTGCCCTGAAAATATGGAGACATCATCTATATGACGTCACGTTTGAGATTTTTATAGATCACAAGAGCCTCAAGTATTTATTCACTCAGAAGGAGTTGAATCTTTGTCAGAGGAGATGGATGGAATTCCTGAAGGATTATGACTGTACTATTAGCTACCATCTAGGGAAAGCTAATGTTTTGGCTTGTCACCGGGTTATGGACACAGACTTAGTTCAGAGCTTCTCAGAGTTGGGACTGGAGGAGCAGTGCCAAACAGAGAAAGGGTTATTGGTGACTATGGTTGCTCAGTCTTCGATCAAGACAAAGATCAGAGAGGCTCAGGCCAGTAATCAACATCTGCAGTTTCTAGGCAGCCGGATAGCCTCAGAGCAGCAGACAGACTTTACACGAGATGACGAGGGTATTCTATATTTCCGAGGGAGATTATGCGTACCTAAGTCACATCCGGTCATGGTGGAGTTGCTTCAGGAGGCTCATCGATCTCGGTTTGCTATACATCCAGGCGGAACCCGTATGCACCGAGATTTGAGGTGTTCCTACTAGTGGAACGGTATGAAGAAAAACATCGTGGATTTTGTTGCTAGATGTCTGGTGTGCCAGCAGGTGAAGGCCGAGCATCAGAGATCTGCTGGATTACTTCAGAAGATCCCTATTCCTGAGTGGAAATGGGAGCACATTACTATGGATTTCATTGTGGGATTACCGAGGACTCGTAGAAGACACGACGCGATTTGGATGAGCGTTGATCGATTAACCAAATCTGCCCATTTGTTGGGGATTTAGAGGACAGATTCACCGGACAAGCTGGCAGAGTTGTACTGCCATGAGATTATCAGACTACATGGTGTTCCTCTGAGCATCATATTAGACAGAGACCCACATTTCACTTTGCAGTTTTGGCAGAGTTTGCAGCAGGCTATAGACCCAACCACGGTTCGGAACCGACGGTTCGATGGTTCGGAACCGCCGGTTCGACGGTTCGTGGGAGGTCGACCCTTAACCTTAACCGCCCAAGCCGGTTATGGTTCATGGTTCGATTCACGGTTCAAGATTATTATATTAAAAAAATTAAAAATTAAATTAAAAAAATAAATTTAGGCACTTTAGGAAAAAAATAAAAAAAGGGCAAACGATTGAAACGAAAGTATGCACAAAACGAAGGTATGCACAAAATAAATTTAGCCACGGTTCGCCACTATCTCGATCCACGTGCTGCTCCTTCACCATCCTCGCGCAGCGGCTGGTGAACGACCTCGGCGTCGTCGCCAGCGGGCCGTGGTCGACGGGGAGGGATCGTGCGGCGAGGGCATCGGCGATGACGAGCTGAATGGAAAGTCGGGTGAGGGAAGCGCCACGTGGGAGATGCAGGAGGGAGACCTCGGCCGCGACGCGGCGGGAGACGTTGGCACCGGTCTGGTCGGGGTAGAGCACGACGGTGGACCACCATTGAGCGACAGAGGGAGGTGGAGCGGAAGGATCGAAGAGAGAGAGGAGGAAGTCGCAGAGCGGGGCTCGCTGGGTGGCAGTCCACGGACCGTACCAGACGAGGTAGAGTCGTAGAGGTTGATCGGGGAGGAGAGGACGGGGCCCATGTGGTAGCGGAGGCTGACGAGGTCGGAGGAGCCCTCGTAGTGCTTGGACTCGGCCAACGACGCCTCAGCGCCGCCGGATCTGATGCTTCTTCTGCTCGCGCTCCGCCTCCGCCTGTCCTTCTTCAGGCGAACTGGCGGTTAACCGCCGATTATGGGTTTTGGCTACGCGAACCGTAACCGGCCCGACATCCTGCCGGCCCAGTTCCGGTTCGGCCCGGCGAACCGAGTCAACGGGCCACCCGGCCCGTTGACCCCGGTCGGGTCCGGGCTGGACCCAGCCCGGGGTTGGGTCTAGCAGGCTATGGGTACCGAGCTTTGTTTCAGTACAACCTTTCATCCGCAAACGGATGGACAGTCAGAGCGTACCATTTAGACGCTAGAGGATTTGTTGAGATCTTGCGTTATGGACTTTGGAGGCAATTGGGAGGATTACCTGCATTTGGTTGAGTTTGCCTATAATAATAGCTATCATTCGGCTATTCAGATGGCACCTTTCGAGGCGTTGTATGGTAGAGCTTACAGGACACCCACCATCTGGGAGGAGGTTGGGGAATCTTAGTTGCTAGGTCCTCAGAGTATTCAACATGACGCAGAGCTAGTCCGTATTATCAGACGCAGACTGTCAGAGACTCAGGATCGTCAGGGAGACGCAGACCCTTGGAGTTCTCCGTGAGCGATCACATGTTCTTATGAGTGTCACCCACAAAAGGGGTGAAGAGGTTTGGTTTGCGAGGTAAGCTAGCTCCACGCTACATTGGACCATTTCAGTTTCTAGAGCGAATTGGAGTAGTAGCTTATCGTCTAGTATTACCACCATCTTTGGCTGGAGTTCACGACGTGTTTCATGTTTCCATACTGAGGAAATATGTACCAGATCCTGCACATGTGTTATCGGAGGTGCCGGTCACACTTCAGCCAAACGCGACATATGAGGAGATACCTATGCTGATTTTGGACCGCAAGGAGCATCAGTTGAGGAACAAGACAGTTCGGTTAGTCAAAGTTGATTGGCAGCATCACTCTGATGAGGAAGCTACTTGGGAGCTCGAGGATACAATCAGAGCTCGCTATCCTCATCTATTTACTTGATGTGCGTATAGTTGGGTTGCATTGTATGTTGCATTCAGTATTTATCATATATCTACGTTGTTGATACAGGTTATTGATATCTGTTGTTGTTTACTAATATATGTTGTGGTTGACTAGTATTTGTTGTAGCTTACTAGCGAAATTTGGGGACCAAATTTTTGTTAGTGGGGGAGAATGTTAAATACTGAATTTTTTTAGGATTGAAAAGGTAAGTTTCAAGGGGCCTAGTTGGAAATTTTCAAACTTGGAGGGTCTTTTTGCAAAAAGGCAAAACACTAATAAAAACCCCTAAACTTCTCTCCCCGTTTCCATTTTCCTTGAGTTCTTTCTCTTCTCACCGCATGCCCGCACGCCCTAGGTTCCCCAACATCGCGCGTCCCTGTTGGTTTCGCTCGACACCGTCGCCCCTCCTCTCCGGCCACGAGCGAGCGAGAGCACCACCACTCGGACGACGCTCCTCTTCCTTCCTCTTCTCCTTTGTACAATCAAACTCCAGGTTAGACACTAATTATACTAGAAAGATGAAATCTTTTCATAATTTCTTATCATACTTTAGTTACACAAAATCAAATTGTACCAGGT
>JAGFNQ010006135.1:0-21487 GCA_024364735.1 Boesenbergia rotunda | reverse complement strand
CGAAGTAAGGGTCCAAGGGTGGGTACCTTAAGAACGCCCCGGTTCTGGACTACCGAAGCTGTCAACGGTTCTGGCACTATAGAAGATGTGCAACAGGGATGGGCACCTTAAGAACGCCCCGGTTCTAGGACTACCGACTATGCTGTCCTTACCCTAGTAGGTTGAGGCTAGCTACCTCATATTTACTTAGGGATGTGTAACACCCCAAAATTCTAATTTTTAGTTCTTAAAGTCCTTAGAATTATTTAAAAATGGTTTAGAAATATTCTAGATATTTTTAGAAATTTTTAGAATATTTTTATAGAATTTTCCGAGTCCGTTTAGTATTTTTAAAAAAGGAAAAAAGTTTAAAGGCAGCAAGGGGTTCGAACCCACGACCAGCTGGTAACCAGGCACGCGCGTGACCAGCTGGGCTGGTTGGTTTTGTTGAAATATACTGGGCGAAACAATAGATAAGGTATAGTTAGGTAAATTCGCCCCATAAGTATAAATAGATAATTAAAGAGAGAAATTTTATTTTCTCTCAACCTAAACCCTTTCTCTCCCTCGCCCAACACCTTGCGCCGACTCCTTTCCCCTCTCCTCTCTTGGGCGACACCACACCAAGGCCTAGAGGGCCGGCCAAGGCTCTCCTCTGAGAGATATTCCTATATTCGGGATCCCCGCGACGAGAGGAACGCGTAGGCGCGAAGAATTCTCCGAGATCTCAATTTTCTTCCGAGCCCTAGACGTCAATCTTGGTTGTAAGTCCAAGATATCAAAGTAAGTACTGCTCACCTGCAGTAAGAGGCGGTTTTTCCGCAAGAATTATCTTTAAAAGTTTTTAAAAGAGATATTTCCTTTAGTTTAAGATTTTTCATGTGATCTTAGTTCATTATATGCTTATATATGTTTGATTAAGTACCCTATGTGAGTTTAGGGTCCAAGAAAAGCTATGAGAAAAGAAAAGAGAAGATAAAGATAAGAAAAGAAAAGGCCAAGGCCTTAAGAAATCCCCAAAAGTCAAGACTTAGGGATTTTAGCACGCAAGGTGCTCGAGAAAATGCCAAGGCATTTGCAGATAAGAAAGAAAAGAAATAAAAGCTATTTTATTTTCTAAGGCCAGTACCCGGTGTCCAAGGGCGTCGTTAAAGAAATTCAGGTGTCCAATTCCAAGGTCTTGGCCCTGGTAGACCAAGGTCTGCTCTATTAGGATTGGTGGCTCGCTACCCCAACCTTTTAGGGAACGCGCATATGAGATGGTACTTACGTTTTCAGTGGATCCAAGTGATTATTATTTTCAAGTATATGCTTTAGCAAAGTTTTCTAAAGTTTAAAGAGTTTTCAAAAAGTTAAAGAATAGCTAAAGTTTCAAGTTGAGCCAAGAAAAGCAAGTTGAGATTTATTAATGCTTGAGTATGCATGTTTTGAGTTATACGTGTTTAGTTTAGTTTTCTTTCAAGCATATAAGTATCTCATGTGATTTCATATTGTTCAAGAAGCATGTTTGCACATTCGAGATTTTGTGAGCTAGATAGTACTTACTAAGCTTTTTGCTTACTAGTTGCATTTTCCTCTTACTGCAGATAAAGGTAAAGGCAAGCAATTCTGAAGGAAGGCGACGAGGCGGTGCTGAGTAAAGTGTGTGTGGTGGCTGATTTTGGAGATATCCTTGAGACGAGACAATTTAGTTATTTGAATTACAATGTTTTAGTTTATTCAAATTTCAAGTTCTTGCTTTATGGAGTTTAGCGAACATTTAAGCTTTGGATAGTCTCACATGCTCAATTTCTTAGAGTAAAGATTTCATGTCATTTCATTTAGCATACATATCCTTATGATTGCATTGGATGAGTAGAAGTGTGAGTAGTTTGAAATATTGATACTTTGTTAGAGAAATAGATGCATGTGCCAAGATAGTATTAATTTCTCTTTGAATCAAGTTTTTATTGCTTAAATATGTTTAGAAAAGTTGCATTCACATTTCATAATGCTTTAGCAAGGTTATAAAACATATATTTGGTGTTATGAATGCATAGGAGTCAAGATTGGTACAAACTCTAAGGTTAAAGTTCATATAAACTTGAATAGCTTATTTACTTCCACAAGAGTTCTAATTTCAAGTTTATGGATCCGTCTTGATTGGCTAAATTGTTTAGAAAACTGGCATAGAGAGTAGAAATGGTGTCATGATTTTATATGGCTCGAAACTATATGTTTGGTGGGCTTTTGAAACAAGTTTCGAAACCTGAAATTTCAGATTTCAGGCTTATCAGTCGACTGGTACAGTACCAGTCGACTGATACCCGTAAGCTGAGTTGGGCGAGGCAAGTTTCAATAGGTATTTTCTTACGAGTTTTTGAGAAAGAAAGTGTGACATGGTATCATGCATGACTATTTAAGTTAGAATATCATTCTTAAATGAATTTAAAAGAAAAAAAAAAGATTTCCGCAATTTTAGTCATGCATTAGAGTCGAGAAGTAAAGAAAGTAACGATCCGTCTAAGGCAGAGAAGGCGGGTCGCTACAGGATGCGCGCTTATGATGTATGTATGTGGTACAAGCCGGGGACCCCAATGATGTTATGTTTATGTTAAGCACTTAAAAGTATGATTTTAAAATTAAGCATCCTTATGTAGTAAATGCATTTGACTCATTCATACATTCATGTTATGCATCGCGCCAGGGTAAGTATATTTTATGTTGTGTGTTTATGCTCATAGCTTGTGCCATGTATAAGTATGTCTTATGTTTATATATGCTAAGAATTATGTCATGTATAAGTATGTCTTATATTCATACATGCTAAGAATTATGTCATGTATAAGTATGTCTTATGTTTATATATGCTAAGAATTATATCATGTATAAGTATGCCTTATGTTCATGTATGCTAAGAATTATGTCATGTATAAGTATGCCTTATGTTCATACATGCTAAGAATTATGTCATGTATAAGTATGCCTTATGTTCATATATGCTAAGAATTATGTCATGTATAAGTATGCCTTATGTTCATACATGCTAAGAATTATGTCATGTATAAGTATGTCTTATGTTCATACATGCTAAGAATTATGTCATGTATAGGTATGCCTTATGTTCATACACGCTAAGAATTATGTCATGTATAAGTATGCCTTATGTTCATGTATGCTAAGAATTTTGTCATGTCTAAGTATGCTTTATGTTCATGTATGCTAAGAATTATGTCATGTATAAGTATGCTTCATGTTCACGTATGTATGTTTCATGTTCATGTATGTTAAGATTTATGCCATGCTAAGTAGGTTGTAGATCTATGGCGATGTTAGGAATCATGTTATGTGAATTGTTCATATGCTTATGACTTATGCCATGACTATGCTTATGCTTATGTTCGAAGTTACGCTATGTCAGATATTTGATATGTTTACGCTTAAGTGACGTATGGTTTTAGTGAGTAGGAAAGGGCTTTACTAAGCCTATGTGCTTATAGTTTTATTTCCCTTGTACCGCAGATCAAGCAAGAAGCTATTAAGGGAAGTCGCAGGAGAGGCAGAAGCATGTGTGTGTGTGTAGCAGTGACTTGGCAAAAATTCTTATATTCTCACATAATGCATGTCTTGGGTGCGAAAATGTTTTCTTAACTTTTATGCTATATTTTATGGTTATGACTAATGGGTGACTTAAGACTCATGATGCTACGTTTATGGATAAGTACATACTACTTATGATGATTATGAATAAGCTATGGAATGGTTAAGTCATGATGCCATGTATAGATGTTCCATGTGTTTAGTTGCATGGTTAAAAGCATGTTTAGAAAAAAAAAAAGTGATTCCGCTGCATTAAGATGTTTTACGCACATGCATGTTTACCGTAACGACGCCTATCTCGCCACACCACGAGGTGTGGGAAAAAGGCGGGCGTTACATCCGAACTGTCATCTCCGCTTACGGGTTGCGAGTTTCCAGGCATAGCGAAGGCATACCAATTCACACGACGCTTCAGGGTGAGCGTCCATGACTGATCCTGCGCCGTGCCCGCATTAAATGCGAAGAGAGGCGATGGTCACTATAAAAAGGGAGAGAAGGGTGAACCGTCCTTCCCCATCTATTTCGCCTTCTTTATCTCGATAGACTCCTTGGCGATATGCCAGTGCCCTCTCCCCCGCCCCTGTTTACGGCAAGGGTTGTCGGCATCGCCGGGGAGGATGGCGTAGTGTTTCTCGCCGCAGGGCCTAGCAGAGGTGGAACCACATGTTTCACATTGATTGCCAGGGAGCATAGCAGAGATGATGTCCGGGGTTTCGCTGGAGATCCTGGAGGAGGCGGGACCCCGGGTTTGGTCGAGGAGTCCAGAAGGGATATCATGTGTTCTGCCGGGGAGCATAGCTAAGATGACATCAGTTGTTTCGCCCGAGAGCATCTCCTGATGGTTCATCTTCTGCCCCTACCTGGGCGGCTAATGTCTCCTGGCGGTTCATCCCTTGTCCGCCTCAAACGTCATCCCCTTCCGAACTGCTCGTTTCTCCGAGTTTTGGGCATCGGATGGTGTTTGTCGGGATGGTGCAATGTCGTCACCCGAAGAGGAGTTGTAGCTGTTGTTCCCCCTCCTTTTGAATTTTGTAGTCATTCTTGTCGTTAGATGCATATTTACGGTAAGAGGTAGTCGGGGTCTTCGAACGGAATTCTTACGTCCATGTGTTCCCCCCAGTTGTTCTCATCTGTTAAGGATTACGACGATGAAGGACCCAGAGGTTTCTGCAACGGTCGAAGATTCAAGGATTTCAATCGTAGCGAGCATGGATCCTCGCTCACCCGCCACTGGAAGACGGTTTCGAGCCAAGCGACTCTGCAGGAATGATGAAGCAATAGAGAAAAGCCCAAGTTGAGAAGTGATTTCTTGATTGAATCTTGGTATTCCTCTGAGGTGTTGGCATCTATGTATTTCCCATATAAGCGAAGGAAAATATTTATTACCTTTGATATTTATTACCTTTGATGTGCACATGCTTGTATTAATATTCCGATGTCTCGCTTGTTCTCTTTTTGTCGGGTAGATCGTGTTGACCTTACTTCCACAGTGCCTAAGTATCCCGGGCATCCGCAGCACCGCGAGGCGTCCGGGTCTCGGCTACTTGGTCGGGCATTTGTAGCCCCCAGACCAAGTATAAGTACCTTGGGCATCCACAGCACCGCGAGGTATTAGAGTTTTGGTTATTTGGTCGGGAGTCCGTAGCCCCCAGACTAAGCCTAAGTACCTCGGGCATTCGCAGCACCACGAGGTATTAGGGTTTTGGTTACTTGGTCGGGAGTCTGTAGCACCCCGACCAAGCCTAAGTACCCCCGGCATCCGCAGCACCGCGAGGTATTAGGATTTTGATTCTTGGTTGGGAGTCTGTAGCACCCAGACCAAGCCTAAGTACCCCGGACATCCGCAGCACCGCGAGGTATTAGGGTTTTGGTTACTTGGTCGGGAGTCTGTAGCCCCCAGACCAAGCCTAAGTACCTCGGGCATCCGCAGCACCACGAGGCATTAGGGTTTTGATACTTGGTTGGGAGTCCATAGCACCCAGACCAAGCCTAAGTACCCTGGGCATCCGCAGCACCGTGAGGTATTAGGGTTTTGGTTACTTGGTCGGGAGTTTGTAGCCCCCAGACCAAGCCTAAGTACCTTGGGCATCCGCAACACCACGAGGTATTAGGGTTTTGATTACTTGGTCGGGAGTCAAGATTGTACCTTGAAGGCTCAACATAAGTCTACAGCTGTTACTCCTTAGGGAGGTCGATCAGGACAGCAGAGGCCACAGCGAGGTGGCCGTCAGACTCAGACATCATCCCATCAGCAGCAGATAGGACCTCAGCAGGCAGTTCCTCCACCAGTTCAGATATATTGTATGCCTGGCCATGAGTACCCCTCACCAGCGGTGTCTCAGTATTCTGGGACAGGGTCGTAGTATCAGCAGTCATGCCCAGCATACCAGTATGCAGTATATCAGCATCAGCAGTTCGCTGGAGCTTCGGGTTATCAGTCTCAGCAGTTGGTTAGGCCTTCTGGATATTAGCCTCAGTAGACTGCTGGACCTTCATCTTCTCAGCCGCAGTAGATTTTAGCATTGCTACCTCCAGATCTAGAGACAGGCCGAGTTTATGCAGTTACCAGAGAGGAGGCACAGTGGGCTGATGGATCGGTCTTCCGTGGTATGATTTCGGTTTATGCATTTTCTGCTGAATTGCTTGTTGATACTGATAGTTCTAGTTCTTTCATATCACATTTGTTTATGGGAAAGATCAGTAGGTTGCCTACCCTTAGATCACAACGTCTATCAGTGTCTCTGCCATCCGGTGAGGTATTGGATATCACGCAGGAAGTCAAGGCGTGTCCATTGGATTTCGGCGATTATACTCTCACCGTGGTTTTATCGGTTCTCGAGATGGTAGAATTTGATATTATTCTGGGCATGGACTTCTTGGCGCCTAAGGAGTTGTTCCAACTTCAAGAGTTGCTTGATAGGGAATTCATTCGTCCTAGCGTATCTCCATGGGGTTTGCCAGTTCTGTTCGTCAAGAAGAAGGATGGTTCTATGAGGTTATGTATCGATTACAGACAGTTGAATGTAGTGACCATCAAGAATAAATATCCCTTGCCTCGTATCAAAGAATTGTTTGATCAGCTGAAGGATACCTCAGTGTATTCTAATCATCAGTTGAGGATCAGAGATTTAGATATCCAGAAGATAACTTTCCACGCCCAGTATGGACATTACGAGTTTTTGGTAATGTCATTTGGGCTTACCAATGCTCCTACAGTATTCATGGATCTGATGAATCGGGTCTTTATGGAGTATTTGGATCAGTTAGTTATTATTTTCATCGACGACATCCTGATTTACTCCCATTCCGAGGAGGAACATGTGTGCCACCTTCACATTGTCCTGGAGACGCTCTGATGGGAGCAGTTGTATGCGAAGTTCAGCAAATGTGCTTTCTGGTTGTCTTCTTTGGGTTTTCTCGGACACGTTGTTTCCAGTAGAGGTATCTCCGTAGATCCCCAGAAGATCGGGCTGTCACCAGTTGGGAGCAGCTTAAGTCAGTTCAGGAGGTGCGCAATTTTCTCGGATTGGTTGGTTATTATCGACGATTTGTTAAGGGGTTTTCCAACATCGCTTCACCGTTGACATGTCTGATCTGAAAAGGCATGAAATTTGTTTGGACAGACGCTTGCGAGACTAGTTTTCAGGAGCTTAAGTGGCGATTGGTGTCTGTGCTTGTTTGGTGTTACCTTCAGGTGAGGACGGTTTCGTACTCTACACTGACGCATCACATCAGAGTTTGTGCATAGTTTTGATGCAACATGGACTGATAGTCTCTTATACTTCTCGTCAGCTGAAGGAGTATGAGAAGAATTATCCATTTCATGACTTAGAGCTTGCAGCCATTATTTTTGCCCTGAAGATATAGAGACATCATCTCTACGGCGTAACGATTGAGATTTTCACGGATCATAAGAGCCTCAAGTATTTATTCACTAAGAAGGAGCTGAATCTTCGTCAGAGAAGATGGATGGAATTCTTGAAGGATTATGACTGTACCATTAGCTATCATCCAGGAAAAGCTAATGTAGTTGCAGATGTACAGAGCAGAAAATCCCGGAGTGTTCTGGCTTGTCACCGGGTTATGGTCACCGACTTAGTTCAGAGCTTCTCAGAGATGGGACTAGAGGAGCAGGGCCAGACAGAGAAAGGATTATTGGTGACTTTGGTTGCTCAGTTTTCGATCAGGACGAGGATCAGAGAAGCTTAGGCCAGTGATCAACATTTGCAGTTCCTGGGCAGACGGATAGTCTTAGAGCAGCAGACTGACTTTACACGAGATGACGAGGGTATTCTATATTTCCAAGGGAGATTGTGTGTACCTAAGTCACATCCGGTCATGGATGAGTTACTTCAGGAGGCTCATCGATCTCGGTTTGCTATACATCCAGGCGAAACTCGTATGTATCGAGATTTGAGACGTTCCTACTAGTGGAATGGTATGAAGAAAGACATCGCGAAATTTGTAGCTAGATGTCTAGTGTGCCAGCAGGTGAAGACCGAGCATCAGAGACCTGCTAGATTACTTGAGAAGATCCCTATTCCTGAGTGGAAATGAGAGCACATTACTATGGATTTCGTTGTGGGATTACCGAGGTCTCGGGGAAGACACGATGCGATTTGGGTGATCGTTGATCGATTAACTAAATCCGCTCATTTCCTGGGGATTCAGAGGACATATTCACTGGACAAGCTGACAGAGTTGTACTGCCGTGAGATTATCAGACTACATGGTGTTCCTCTGAGCATCATATCAGACAGAGATCCGCGTTTCACTTCACGGTTTTGGCAGAGTTTGCAGCAGGCTATGGGTACCGAGCTTCGATTCAGTACAACCTTTCATCCGCAGACGGACGGACAGTCAGAGCATACCATTCAGACGCTAGAGGATTTGTTGAGATCCTGCATTATGGATTTTGGAGGCAACTGGGAAGATCGCCTGCACTTGGTTGAGTTTGCCTACAATAATAGCTATCATTCGGCTATTCAGATGACACCCTTCGAGGCGTTGTATGGTAGAGTTTGTAGGACACCCACCCTCTGGGAGGAGGTTGGGGAATCTCAGTTGCTAGGAATGCAGAGTATTCAGTGTGACGCAGAGCTAGTCTGTACTATCAGACGCAGGCTGTCAGAGGCTCAAGATTACCAGAAGAGTTATGCAGATCGGAGACGCAGACCTTTGGAGTTTTCCATGAGCGATCACGTATTCTTACGAGTATCATCCACGAAAGGGGTGAAGATGTTTAGGTTGCGAGGTAAGCTAGCTCCATGCAACATTGGACCGTTTCAGATTCTGGAGCGGATTGGAGCAGTAGCTTATCGTTTGGCACTGCCACCGTCTCTTGCGGGAGTTCACGATGTGTTTCATGTTTCCATGTTGAGGAAATATGTACCAGATCCCGCACATGTTTTATCGAAGGTGCCAGTCACACTTCAGCTAGACATGATCTACGAGGAGGTACCTATGCAGATTCTAGACCGCAAGGAGCATCAGTTGAGGAACAAGATAGTTCGGTTGGTCAAAGTTGGTTGGCAACACCATTATGATAAGGAAGCTACTTGGGAGCTCGAGGATACGATCAGAGCTCGCTACCCTCATCTGTTTACCTAAGGTGCATATAGTTGGGTTGCATTATGTGTTGCATTCAGTATTTATATTATATCTGAGTTGTTGATATTTGTTACGGTTGACTAGTACTTGGTTGTGATTGACTAGTTACTTGTTGTGGTTTACTAGCGGTTGTGGTTTACTAGCGAAATTTGAGGACCAAATTTTTGTTAGTAGGGGAGAATGTTGAATACCAAAGAATTAGGGGGTTAAACGGAAAATTTTGAAAAAAAATTAGGGATCTAGTTGTGATTAGCTAAAATTGGAGGGCTTACTGTTATCTTTGATACTAAGTGTTTGCTGCAAAATTTCCAATGATTTAGCCCAAAAATTGTTGTAAACATAGCGTTGTTAAAGCCCATTTTTCTTGTAGTGTATGGTTCATATCAAGCTCACATTGGGCCTGATATTGATGCATATCAGGCCCAATGTGGAGCTAATATGAACCATATCAGGCTCATATTGAGCTAATTAATTCTTTCGATAATATTTAACATTTTTTAAAGAAACCTAAAAAAGTAATAAACTATACCATTGGATCCTTATAATCCCATAAAATTATAGGACTTGAAATAGGTCAAATCGGACATATATAATTTTATCTGTTGAATACCAAAAAATTAGGGGGTTAAACAGAAAATTTAAAAAAAAATTAGGGATCTAGTTGCGATTAGCTAAAATTAGAGGGCTTATTTGCAAAATTCCAAAAACTATTTAAAAACCCTAAAGTTTCTCCTCCAAATCAGTTTTCCTTTTTCTCCCGATCCCCCTTCGATTTTGCCCGACGCCGCAGCGAGCAAACGCCGTCGAAACCGCTGCCGCTTCCTCTCAGTCTTCTTCTCCTTCTCCTCCCTCGCGCGACCCAGCCCTCCTCTGCAGTTCTTCTTCACACGGTCTCTTCTCCTTCCTCATCCTTTCGCGATTGTGAAGCCGCCGACCCCCTTTTCTCTCTTGGGGATAGCAAGCCAACCGCAAACCCTAGCGGAGTTGCTCTCTTCGCACGCAAAGGAACGGGCGCAAGCCCCTACTGGTTGAGCCGACGCCACTACCCTCAGCCCTAGCAAGCCCACGACCAGCCGGCGATCTTCCTCCTCCTATGCAGAGTCGCCGGTATTGGAGAGGTATAAAGGTATCAATTTATTCAGCATATAGGTCGATTAATCAGCATGTGGTTCTGAGATTATGGTTGGATTTTCTGTGTTGGAGTTTTACTCACAATTTGGTTTGAGTTTTTGCCAGGTAAGGGGTTCTCTGGTAGGATTAATTCTGTTCTGATAGGTTTAATTCTTGTAGGTGTAGTTTTGATCGTGAAGTCCAATTTGGCAGTGTGTTTGATTGTTCTTGTTATGTTCTTCACAAAACTAGGAATTTATCTGTTCTTTGGCAGTGCCCTGTGTTGAAGCTTCCGTGAGTTTTTCATGGATTGGCAATTCCATTATCCCATTAATCATATGTTGCCGTGAGTGGGAGTTGGATAGCTTGTTGTACCATATGAATCATTATAGTTTTGGGGCCTTTGATCTTGTTTCTCTTATTTGTGTGCTACTGGATCAAGTAGGGGTTGACTTGTGGTGTTAGTTTAACCTAGATCAAATTGGATGTAATCTAGATTCAAATGTATTTTGGATCTTAGAGCATTTAATTGTTTGGGTTATTGATCTTGGAAATGAATCTAATGGTGATAAATTACGTTGAGAAGGAAATTATTGTTATTTGGGGATTTATTTAAATATATGTTATGATTAGGATGTATCCTAATCATGTTTAGTATTTTATTTGGTTAATTTATTTAATGGTATAAATAGCTAAATTTAGTCCTTCACACAGGACCTTGAGTTAGACTCGCAAGGTTGATTGTGAAGAGGGTACATTCTACATAAAAGGCGGGTACTTCTCCTTTATACTCGTGTAGTTCTTTTATCTTAAAGCATGGTTGTTTATGTCTAAATAGGTGCTTGACCTTATTCTTTGCCGTTGATTGTTTATTGTCGTCGTTGATACCTTTCTTCGTTGATCTTTGAGTTATTCGAAATTTCGTATTTGTACAGTCTTCCGTTGAATTTCTGTTTGTAAAGTACTGCTTGTACGCGAGTACTTAGAGGTTCATTAAACATAATTAGGTTTATTTCATTAGAAATATCCTACCTAGTAGTGTAGATGCATAATCATTGGTTTTCGATACTTGGTTGGTTGTATCGCTGCATCATTGATACTTGTTGGATTTTGTTGTATCGTTGATTTTTCGGTTGTTCGTGCATCTTGTATCATGCACCATACCTGCACTATTGCATACTAACGACTGTTGGGTTGTTATTTGCTTATGCCGTCGTTAGTCATTTAGTTGCTCTGTTCACTCAACCACTTGTTGTTGTGGTAGTTGTTAGAGTGCGAGCAATTGTCCTGTTATGCCACACATGTTGCAGTTGTAGGCAAGCAGTGACACCCTTACCGTTATTTTCGAGGGATACTAGAGCTGTTGATAGCTCCCCCTTTATTCCGGGGTTTGGTGCAGTTGGCTCCCCAACATCCTGTCTACTCAACCACATATATCTGTGGTATTCGATGGAGTGCGTATAGTTGTCACAACCCTACCCACTCGGTCACACAGATGAGATGTGTTGGCGGCTTGACTGACATCAGGGGTGACACATGTCATTGCATGCATTTATGCATTTTCTTGTGTTTGTTGCATTAATATGAGCTATGATTGTTGTATTTGGTTGACATGCATGTATATGTTGGTTTTATGGTTGTCGCGTTTTTTATACATGCTTAGTTGTTATTCGGTTTATACCATGTTATTTTATATATGCTATGCATGTTTAGATATTCTTATATTTTTTTAGAGACTGTACTTGTTGATTTCTTACTTGTTTTATCTTCATATGTCTGCTTATTGTCTAATCATATACCCGCTGAGTCCGCCCGGACTCACCACCCTTGCTTCTTCTTTTTGTTTCAATAGCAGGTAGTTGCATTTCTTGGAGCCAGGAGAGGATCCAGTTGCTAGTCCCACGTTGTCGAGTTTGTCTCCACATTGGGTTATTATCGCAGTACTTTATTTCTGCATTTTCGTTGTTTCTGTATTTTCATTTTCAAGACTGGAATTTGTTTTATTAGTCCGATATTTGTCTTAGTAGAGTGCTATTTATTTCGTATTAAGCCGGTACGTTTCTTTTGGACGTTCTTTGGAGTTTTTTTTGTTTGTGATGGCTGAGCCATCTAATTATTATAAACTGCGTGGTTGTGTTTATTTTTTTATTTTTGTGATGCTAGCCGCTTGTGGCTAAGCTATATTGGTGAGGTGTTATGTATATATGCTCCAACTTGTCCGCCGTATATGGGAGATGCTGTCCAATTTTCGAGGAAGCATGAGCATCTGAGGGCGTGACAGCCTCTGGAGGCGTGATATTATTAGTAGGTTTTGATCAAAACCTACTAATCGACTTATAGACCTCAGATTACTTCTGAGCAATTATCAAGTTATGAACAATGAGGACGAAAAGAACAAAATAGTTACTTTTGAACTCTGTAGTGCAAGAAAAATTCTAACCCAATGTTAAGTAGAATTTTCACTGAAGTGCATCAAAGACTACCAAATCAACTGAGAAAAAAGAAAAGATGAAACTTCCTTTCAAAGACTACCAAATCAACTAAGAAAAAGGAAAAGAGAAATCTAAACAGTCATGTATAAACGAACTATGCAGCCAATCAACTTTAAAAAATAATTAACGAGGTTAGGTAACGTCGAACCTCGGACGATCAATCCGGTTCCACAAATGTTTTCTATCTGTCGTCAGGGTAAATCGGAAAGTGCTTGTGGTAGGCGGTCTAGAAGTCCAGCGTCCCAGGGTTCATATCCTATTTGAGAAAAAAAATCCTGTAAAATAAGTCGTAGTTGGGGATTGAATTGCAAATCCTGGGATGACAACTATGTTAGTAGGAGCCCTAGAGCCAATTATGTGATGATTGACTAGAGGCATTTTTGTATCACATTCTATTATTAATAAAGGCATGTTTGGTTATTATACTTACTTTGTATTCTGTGCCGAATAACTAAGTATAATAATGTCCTTGTGTAGTAGGTTCATATCTACATTATATCGATTGGTTGAATCGATAGTGAGATAATGTAGAGAACACTACACTAAATTATTCCTAGTCAAGCATCAACTATTCAGGGACAATATTGATGCATGGAGACTAGCATGTAGGTCAACTGATGACTTGAGCTCACAAGTCATGGATATGTGATATCAGTTGACATATGGGTATACATTGGAGAATGTGTACTGGATGACCCGCCATGAGAAAGTTTCATAGATTGTCATATGAGTGTCATAGACTTTCTCATGCGACTATTGGTATGAATAGTTCTTAGACATGAAGTCACTACGGTTCCCTACATAAGGAGTTATGTACTTTGGTATCGTCAAACGTCACCCGTAACAGGGTGGACTATAAAGGCGATCACTGGGTATGTAATAAATTATGCGGAGGGATGTGAGTGATGTAGATGGGATCTATCCCTCCCATATGACGGGAGTGATATCTGTGGGCCCCTTGATCGAGTAGGACTACTGAAACGCATGACCATGCTCAAATGAGTCAATATGAGATATTGAGCTCATTTGTTTGAGTGAGTCTACTCGGGGATCAAGATGTAACGCCCGTTTTTTTTCCTAAAGCGGCGTTACGTTAACATACTTAAGGCATGTAGACATCATAATGCAGTGGAAACCTTTAACTTACTCCTACATGCACTTACTACCCTTCCTAACATTATAACATGGAACTTGGCATATTGGCTTTATACTTAGCATCATATCATGTCATTCTTAGCATCATGTCATGCTTAGTATCATATCATACTTATCATCATGTCATCCTTAGCATCATGTCATAGAGTCACATTCAAACACTTAATAGTAAAGGTAAAGTTCTTTCATAAGACGAACAAACATTTTGGTTCTTGGCCAAGTCACTATCACACACATGCTTTAAGGCCCTCCTGCTGCTTCCTTACTGTCCCCTTGCGTGATCTGCGGTATAAGGAAAATAAGACTATAAGCACACAGGCTTAGTAAGACTCTTTCCTACTCACTAAAATCATTCATCACTTAATCATGAGCACATGAACATTAACATACTTAGTGCTTTACTTAGAATATAATCCTTCATGATCACTTAACATACATGCACATAAAACATTAACATTCTTAGTGCTTTGCTTAGAGCATAAGCCTTCATGATCACTTAGCATACATGCACATGGCATGATCATAAACTCAATCACATTCGTAGCATGACATAAACATAAACTTAAAACATTCACAGCATGGCATAATACTTGGCATAGACATAACCATAATAAGCATAACTTCATAAACATTCTTAGCATGAATCTAAATAAAATCATGGTATCCTAACTTAGCACAAACATAATCAAATCATGGCTTCATAAACTAGCATGGACATAAATAAAATCATGGCATCCTAACTTAGCATAAACATAATTAAATCATGACATCCTAAACTAACATGAATATAAATAAAATCATGGCATCCTACTTATCATAAACCTAATTAAATCATGGCATCTTAAACTAGCATAAACATAAATAAAATCATGACATTATAAACTAGCATGAATATAAATAAAATCATGACATTATAAACTAGCATGAACATAAATAAAATCATGGCATTATAAACTAGCATGAACATAAATAAAATCATGGCATCATAACTTAGCATAAATATACTTTTCATAGCATAATGCATAGCATAGATGGATGCATGAGCAAGTGCATATATCATAAAGATGCTTAGTTTAAAATCATACTTTTCATACACATACTTTTCATAAACATACTTTTTCATAATGAATGCATGGGCAATGCATATATATATCATAAGGATGCTTAGTTTAAAATCATACATTTAATTTCTTAAACATAATCATAACATTCATTGGGTCCTGGCTTGTACCACATTCATTCATCATATGCGCGCATCCCTAAGTAAATACGAGGTAGCTAATCTCGACCTACTAGGGTAAGGACAGCTTCATCGGTAGTCCCGAACCGTAAGGACAGCTTCATCGGTAGTCCCGAACCGTGGACAGCTTCATCGGTAGTCCAGAACCGTGGACCTTACTTAGGTCCGTTACAAGCCCATAAAATAAAATAAAATGCTTTCACATGCTTTTTCATTCATCATCATTCATTCATCATACTTGTCATTCATCATCATTCATTCATTCATCATCATTCATTCATCATACTTGTCATTCATCATCATTCATTCATCATACTTAACATCATCGTTATGCCTTAAAGGCATGTACTTTAACCTCATTCATAAGACATGGCATACATACATCTTATTCATAAAACATGGCATACATACGTATCATTCATAAGACATGGCATACATGCATATCATTCATAAACATGGCATATCATTCATAAGACATGGCATACATACATCTTATTCATAAATCATGGCATACATACGTATCATTCATAAGACATGGCATACATGCATATTATTCATAAAACATGGCATATCATTCATAAGACATGGCATACATACATATCATTCATAAATCATGACACATGTCTAAACATCTATGACTTAACATATAATTCATGACATACAAACTAAGGGTTTGGTTAGCATAGAACTTCTTCCATCTTACTTAAACATATCTTTTAGTAACCTATACACAAGCATCTTTGGAGGTTTAACCCAACCCTAGCCCTAGGTTATGTCCTTGGCCGAAAGTCTCCAAGGAACCCTAGGTCTATGAAACTTCACCTAACTTCCCAAACCACATCTCATACATACATACTAGGCCATAGGAACCATTTGATCCCATACTTAAGGCCAACCCTAATCCTTTAACCCTAATCTTGATTTTGGCCGAAGCTTCAAGGCCATGGGGCATGGAAAAATTTCCAATAAAATCCTCAATCAATTGTTATACACCAACCATACCTTACCATAGGGCCATTTGGGGCCCTTACTTGAAATGAGTCCTACTTTCCACCCTATTAGGGTACTTGGCCGAAACCTATAGGGTCTCTAGGCCATGTAAAACATTCACATAAATACTCTCCATCTCCCTTATATCATGACAATACATAAAACAAATACTTGAGGTTTTAAACCCAACCCTACACAAGGGTTCTTGTTGTTGGCCGAAACCCTAGGGCATCCTAGGGTACCCTAAAATTCCCAAAAATTATACTTAACCTCTAAACATCATAAGGGAACATTAAATAACATTATAAAGATTTTTAGCATCACTATGGACCCTAAAACATTGTGGCCGAAACCCTAGGGTATCCTAAGGTGCTTGCTTTTGTTTCTTTCATGTTGGCCGAAACCCTAGGGTATTCTAGGGTACTCCAAAAATTCCCAAAAATTATACTTAATCTCTAAACATCATAAGGGAACATTAAATAACATTATACAGATTTTTAGCATCATCATGGACCCTAAAACATTGTGGCCGAAACCCATAGGGTCTCTAGGGTGTTGATTTTGTTTCTTTCATGTTGGCCGAAACACTAGGGTATCCTAGGGTACTCCAAAAATTCCCAAAAATTATACTTAACCTCTAAACATCATAAGGGAACATTAAATAACATTATAAAGATTTTTAGCATCATTATGAACCCTAATACATAGTGGCCGAAACCCATAGGGTCTCTAGGGGGTTGATTTTGTTTCTTTCAACCTCAAGCCCCAAAAACCAACCAATAAATCATGTTAAAATATAAAGAACTATTATACCACAGGTGAGGGAGTCTTACCTTGGGTTTCTTGATTTTTTTCGAACCTTGGAAGAGAAGAAGATTGCAAAATCTTTGGATCCTTGCCTCCTTGTCCTTGTATCCTTGGAAAACCCTTAGATCTTGGAGATAAGACCTCTTGTGGAGCTTTTCCAAGGGAGAACCCTTCCTTGGGTGTTTGGCTAGGATGAGGGAAGGAAGAGGAAGAAATTGCAAAGTGATGGAAGGAAGAGGTAACTCCCAAAACCCCCCTCTTTATAGCCCATTAAGGAGGTAAATGAAGAGTTTCTCCATGACCCTTCATCTTCTTCTATGCCTTAACCAATATCCACTTCATTCCTCCTAACAATACCTTGCTAGGTGAGTTGGTTAGTGCATACATGGTTGTATAAGAGGTCCAAGGTTCAATCCTTGGTAGTTGCATAATTTTTTCCCACTTATTTTATTTTATTTTTCCTAGTATTTTCGAAAATTCCTTAAAAATTCCCCCATAATTATGTTAATATTTCTTATTAAAATCCCTTTATATTTATACTAATTTTCACCTAAAATCCACCAAAAATTATGGTACTAAAAAGCCCATATAAGACCCATTAGTGCCCTTTTTCCCAATTTAAATGAGAAAACATGGATTTTCTAGGCCAAGGTTTGCATTAATATTTCTAGGTTCCTCAGAAAATAATCTAGACATGCTTAATATTTTTATTAAATATTAAGAGAATTTTTCGGGTCGTTACACAAGAAACACAAGATTGATTGAGGATGACACGGTCTATGCCTCATTGGTCAATCTAGATATCAAGGATAGAAGGACAAGGTCATACACTATCATAGTCACGAAGGTTTAGTCGGATCTCGACTTTTCTTGTTACTTGGGTAGCAATGATGCATTGCTAGATGCTGCTCATTGTTTATGTGTCTAAAGTGTTTAGGCGCATTGCCAACGTCACGAGAACCTATTGGGTCACACACAAAGGACACAATGCTTCGGGAAAGTTGATCGACAGATCTGAGCCCGAGTTGGGAACTCGGGAGATCTGAGCCCGAGTTGGGAACTCGGTAGGTCAGTTCGGAGGACTCGAGTTGGGAACTCGAGAGAGGACGATGTTGATGCAGTCTAGCCCAGTTGTTGTTTTGGTGTTTGACAATGATTTAAGTTTGGTTGAGCGAATTTGGGTTAAAGTCCTGGTCGGGGACTGGGTATGAAACCCTGGTGAGTGAAGCCAGGTCCTAGCTTGTGAAGCTAGGTTGAAATCCCGGTGAGTGAAGCCGGGTCCTGGTGAGTGAAGCCAGGTGTTGGAAATCCCGGTGAGTGAAGCCGGGTCCTGGTGAGTGAAGCCAGGTGTTGGAAATCCCGGTGAGTGAAGCCGGGTCCTGGTGAGTGAAGCCGGGTCCTGGTGAGTAAAGCCAGGTGTTGGAAATCCTGGTGAGTGAAGCCGGGTCCTGGTGAGTGAAGCCAGGCGTTGGAAATCCCGGTGAGTGAAGCCGGGTCCTGGTGAGTGAAGCCAGGTGGTGAAAAGTCCTAATTCTGAAGGTTGGGTGAAAAGTCCTAGCTTGGAGGGCTAGGTGAAAAGTCCTAACTTGGAGGGTTAGGTGAAAAGTCCCAACTGGAGGGTTAGGTGAAAAATCCTAGTTTAGAGAGCTAGGTTGGATGAAGTTCTAACTCGGAAGGGTTGGGTGAAAAGTCCTAGCTTGGAGGGCTAGGTGAAAAGTCCTAACTTGGAGGGTTAGGTGCAAATTCTCAACTTGGAGAGTTAGATTGAAAAATCCTTAGCTTGGAGGGATAAGGTGAATGAAATCCTAGCTTGGAAGGCTAGGTCTGCATCCCTGGATCGGTCTGGTGACCGATCAGGGAGTTGGCACGCTGCTCCTTCGTGGATCGGTCTGGTGACCGATCCAGCGATGTCTGATCGGTCTGGTGAACGATCAGGGAGTATGCGTTTCACCCATTGACTGGCTCCTGATCGGTCTGGTGACCGATCAGGGAGCGAGCAGTGAGGTTGAGTTCCTTTGCTGAACTGCTCCTGATCGATCTGATGACCGATCAGGATCACTGTGCAGATCGTTCTGGTGAACGATCCAGCTTCGCGGGCTCCTCACTTAGATCGATCAGGACGGTTCGTGATCGACCTGGTGATTACCTGATCGGACTGCTGACCGATCAGGTGACACCCTGATCGGTCCGGAGACCGATCAGAAGGCTTAGCCTGCGAAACTCAGAAATCGCCAAATATAAGGGTGGATCGGTCCGATGACCGATCCACGACCTGGGATCGGTCTGGTGATCGGTCCAGGAGAATCTCAAAGAAATCGCGATTTCTAATCAAGCGTTGGGGATCGATCAGGACGAAGCCTGATCGGTCTGGAACCAGCCTGATCAGTCTGGTGACCGATCAGGAGGCTCTCTGATCGGTCGGGTGACCGATCACTTTAATTCAAATACGCTGTCAGAAGCTCTGATCGCGTCTGTTTTCACTGCCGATTCTCTGATACATTGCAGATATGTTTTGATATGCATTGCTAAGCCTCTGTTGGAGTTTGCAGGTGATAGTAGGTGATTCAAACACTCAACGATGGTCAATGGGAGGCTTTCCGTTGAGCAGGTTTGGCTGTTTCTCATTCTCAGGTTTCAACGGGCAACTGACGCAGCTAGCGACTGACGGAGGCTCAGCTGGAGAGGGAGTCTTCAGTGGACTGAGTGCTCAGGGAGGTCAGTGGGTTCAGGCTGGCTCAGTGGATGCTGATGAAGCTTGTGATGGTGAGCAGAGCTTAAGAGATGAAGCTTGTGTTGGTGCAATTTGCACTAATAGTTAAACCTGAGTTTTGATGAATGACAAATAGGTTAAAGTTAGACTTGCTTTTGGTTTTGATATCTTTACTAAGTGTGCAGGGTTGAAAGACTTAGGACCTGACACCAGGCTGAAGTCCAGGGTGGTTGAGTCCTGGCGGGAAGTCCAGGGTGGTTGAGTCCTGGCGAGAAGTCCAGTTGGGTTCACAGAGCCTGACAACTGGCTGAAGCCCAAGTTGGTTGAAACTTGGCAAAAAGACCAGGGTGGTTGAGCCCTGGCAGGAAGACCTGGTGGGTTAAGAAGTTGAGTAGAGCTGCACGAGGTAAGTGAGGTAAGTCACTGGAGGAGCGAACCAGTGAGGACGGGTCCTATTTTAGGACTGTAGGCGCGGTCCAACTTAGGCCCATTTTGGTGACCTCGGTTGAGTCCTGGTTAGATCCTTATCCAGGTTTGGACGGGGTCTAATTAACTCTAAATGCATTAACTCTATTTTACAGAATTTATTTAATTAGATTCTAAATGCATTAACTCTATTTTACAAAATTTATTTAATTAGATTCTAAATGCATTAACTTTATTTTACAGAATTTATTTAATTAGATTCTAAATGCATTAACTTTATTTTACAGAATTTATTTAATTAGATTCTAAATGCATTAACTCTATTTTACAGAATTTATTTAATTAGATTTTATAGTTGAATTTTATAAAATTATTCCTTATCTAAAAGCCTTGGTGGAGGATAAATTATCAATTAAATTATTCGTATTTCTTTTTTTTTAGAGAATAAAATTATTCCTACTAATGCTTAAAATTCTCACGTAAAGCTTAGCTGGAAGGATAAAATCTCCTTTTAAATTATTAATAAAATTGTAAGAGGATAAAACCTCTCGGTTAACTTTTCAATATTCTGTATTTATATTTTATTTAAATTATTTTCTTAATTGAAGCAAAGGATAGAAACATTATCTTTTTTTTATTATTTTATCTTGTTGATGGATAAAATTTGAGCTGAGAAGATCATGCATCGAGGCACTATAAATAGAAGCAAGCAAGTCCTCTAACAGATAAGAAAATTTGATTCTGGTTCAAGCTTTGGCGCTCTCTTGCTTCCACGCTCCTCTGCTGCGGTTTGTGCTTTGACTCGACGCTGTCCGACCGCTGTTGGAAGATCGCTCCCAACACCCAAGCTGCTTCAGATAAATCTAAGTGTTGGGTAACGAATTTTTTTTTCTGCACTTAAATTATTTAAGGGGGAAGTGTAGTGCTGTTACACTTCCGCCCAATCTTGTATTCGAATCACTCTATCGGTAGTTTTTCGGTAGAGGTTTTTAGTGGATTGCCCACAGGAAAGGTTCAAGGAACCTGGGCCTTCGAGTAGGAGTCGGCGAAGGCTCCGAACGAAGTAAAACTCCTCGTGTAATTTTGTTTTATTTTTCGCTTTCGCATTTCGTTTTAATTTTTCCGTTGCGCACGTTATAAAAAGCATCGTACAATTTTCTATCGACTCTGATTTTATAACGAAGAACTTAAAAGTCACGTGATTCACCCCCCCTCTCACGTGCATCGGTCCTACAAGTGGTATCAGAGCAAAGTTCGCTCTGTATCGGTGCAACCACCATAAGAGCCAGGGGAAATTCAATTCTTTTTCGTTTGTTTTGTGTTTTCGCTGCACGATCTAAATTAGGTATGTTGCCTAAATTTAGATATTTTCTATCGATTTTACTCGAA
>JAGFNQ010006134.1:62915-76954 GCA_024364735.1 Boesenbergia rotunda | reverse complement strand
ATCCAGAAGTTAATTAATTTGAATTGTCAGTAATTTAAATTAATTAACGGGCATTCGATATCTTAAACACGGGAGGATGGACAACTCGTAATATGTGGAGCTCATATGAAAATATGGGGGTTGGTAAGGAAGTTCAATTAAGATCCTTTAGTGGAATGGATCTTAATTAATGGATCAGGTTTAGATTCATTAGTGGGCCAAGATCCAACTCCTCCTCTTGGTCCCTACCTTAGCCCTATAAATATCCTATGAGATTAAGAAACCAAGGCTAATCAATCCAACCCCAAGCTTTCTCTCTTCTCTTCCTTTTCTCTCTCCTAGGTCACGGGAAAGAGAAGTAGGTTTACCCTCTCTTCTCTTCTTCTTCCCTCAGCCATACTGACAACAGTGATCACTAGACAAAGGGAGGAGGGTGTTCTTCCTTTTGTGGTGTGTGTCGGTGAGGGGAGGAGCTCCAGCGGCCGGTAGGAGGCGGCGCAAGGCCCTTGGCCGGCGGCGCCGCAAGGATTGGAGGAGAGGGGTTCTCGACTTGTGTTGGGTGTGAAAGGAAGCTCTTCCTTCCTTTCACCTTCTTCTTCACTTCCTTCTCGAGGTCAGCAGTTGGCCGGCGGGGCCTTAGTGGTTGTGGTTGGCTGGCGGCGTAAGGGAGAGGGAAGCAAAGGAGTCGGCAGTGATAACCCTAGGTTAGGGTTTGATTCGGCTAGGAGGGAAGAAGAAAGTGTGATTGATTGGTCACCTTGGTTATCTCGGTTCCCGGTAAATCGTCGCCCACACGACGTCCGGGAAGGGAGGGACATAAGATAGAAGGTCGCGAGGTGATTGGGAAGGTATAACTCTTTCCCACGCTCCCTTGTTTATTTTTCTGCCATGTTTGTTTACCTCGTCATTTCATGTTAATTATTTAATTGTTTTGATTTTGTATCATAGTCAATAATTAAATAATTGGACCCCGACCACAAATACAAAAGCCGCAATCCACTCATCACCTTTTCCGCGGTCGAACGGACAAGCAAATTACAAGGCCCGATCTTTGTGATTGGCTAAGTTGTAATTTGGATCGTTCGATACGGCACGAGATGGTTGTTGGGAGACGGGTCTCCATTCGGATTTATTTTTTAATCCGTAGACATGGAGAGGTCTCTCGGAACGACCAAGTATTCGCTGAGGAAACCCGTCAAGCCATACCCAACAAATGGAAAGGGAGGTGTGGAGGAAAGAATCTCCTTGGTGAGTGAGACTTTAGTCCCACATTAAGAGTTTCATGTGAATGGAAAGGGAGGTGGAGAATAAAGAGACTCCATTGTGAATGGGATATTAGTCTCATATTGGGAGTCTTAAGACATAATTGTTGGTTTATATTGTTTCATAAGCATGTTAGTTGTGAACAAATGCAAGGGGAGAGGCTCTCTCTCATGCGTGGGTGCGCAGGGGGTGCAAATCTAGAGCCCGAATTTGTACTGAACCAAGTAGACTCGTGTGCGTGCACGACCTACGCGTATCGAATGTCCGACCGGTCGGGGCAAAATTTGTCCAAGCAGATGAACCAATGTTTTGCCAAATTTTTTGCTCAAATATAACGGAAGCATTAACTGTTGATTAATGCAAAATCATAACCCTCGACATTTGGATCTGGACGGTTAATTAGCAGTAAATGACGTTAATTCGGTCATTAATTACTGCGGGGTCTGAGCCTATATAAAGAGGTTATGACCGAGAACAAAAGAGATAGAGAAGAGATTATCTTCCACCTCATCCCCAACTTTCCTTGGGTTTTTCTCTGGTAGCGTTCAAGTACTTTTTCAGTTCGCCACAAGCAACGAGTGCTCCGTTGTGCTCGTGGTCCCGCTGTTGTATCCTGAGAAATAGACATCGATCGGAGCCTTAAAGCACCGTCGGAGGAGGACAAATCTGTTTCAAGGAAATTGCGTTACGGAGGCCTCACCACCTCTCCACAACTGGTCGGGAGACCGAGACCTGATCAAGAGATACTGGTCGGGAGACCTGGTCGAGAAATTCACCTCGGGAATTCCTGCTCGGGAAATTCACCTCGGGAATTCCTGCTCGGGAAATTCACTCGGGAATTCTAGGTCGGGAATTCTAACACCGGAGAATTCTAGCACGGGAGATTGCACCTTACATAAAAGGACATCTTAGATCACTCAACAGATAAGTTAAAATTCGTATAATTTCAATTTAATTTTATTAACTCTCAAAAAAAAAATATTTCCACCAATAGAGTGTTGCCCTAAATTTCATATTCAATATGAGACTAAAATTTTATTTGTATTATATTAAATTTCAGCCATGATTTCTTTCTAATGTGAAATTAATTTCTCAATCACATCTGAATCTATTTCAATTAATTTTTTATTCGCTTTTTCAACACTTATATCTATAAACATCAATATATATTTATCAGGTAAGAGGTAGCATTTCTTATTTTATATTCTATGTCCCTTTTATACCCGTTTATTCCCGTTCGAACATAACGTCCTTTTCAAGTATTTTCTAGATGGGAATATGGGATGATACTTCGTCCAGCATATCCAGTGCCACGCGTACGCACTTACCTCCTTTTTTTTTTATCCCGAGAAACTATTCAATTTTTTTTATATTTTTTATTTTTCAATATAGTCCTAGAGCATATCCTTTAGATGCGATTCCGTAGAAATTGGATGAATTGGCAATCTTTAATTAGACGGCTTAAGAGCGTTTACAGACCTGATTTGTAGTTTATTTAATTAGTTTAATTGATAATTGATTGAGAGATTATAAATGATGTCGCAGACTTGTAATTGAGTACATTTTTCGTCTCTCTAGAGAGACGATTCCTGAATATCATCGATCGAGCTGTAGATTCCTCATCCGTTCTCTCGATCCTGAGTCTGGAGATTGCGAGGAGGCAGCGGTGGCTGCTCCTCTCTTCCTGGAATGGAGGAGAAGGGGCAGATGAGTGAGGTTCTCGAGGCGCTCAAGAAGGCTTCCAAGGACATCGAGGACAACCCGCATAAGGTCGGGGGCGGCGGTGATTGTGATTCGCCTTCCATGAAAGCTCTTCTGGAGCTTCAGACCGGCTCTGACGATCTCCTCTCTGGTGATCCCTGTCTCTCCACGCTCTCCGACCTCCTTTCCCGCTTCAAATCGCTCGCTGCTTCCCTCGAGTCTAGCTCGCGCGAGAAAGGTAAGGGTGGGATTTGGGGATCGATTCTCCGGCGGAGATCCGGAAAGAGCGACGAAATGTCGAGGGTGGCCGGATCCATCGGCGCCGAGATCCAGTCGTGGATCGACCGGATCAACGCGGATCGGCTTGTCTCCGCCCTGCTGTCCGCCGACAAGCGAGACGAGGGGGAGCAGGCGCCGCTGCTTCGCGCCCTGGAGTCGCGCGTTTCCCGGGGCTTCGACCACGGCCTGCAAGAGGTGCTCCTCCGCTACGGCGCTTTTGCTGCCGTGGAGTCCGCTCTTGCAGACGCGCTGGCGCCGAAGCTGGTCCGCGAGCGCGCGGCGGCGGCGGCGCTCGCTCTGGTCCGCTTCAACAAGGCCGTCTTTGTGGGTCCTGTTCTGATGGGCCCCACGGTGGATGCGCTCGTCTCCATGTCCTCTACCTCAGTCACCGCGCTGCGCGCTCTGAACGGGCTCATCGCTGCCATACGGAGCCCGCTGGTGGACGAGCTACACGCACAAGGGGCAATTCCGCGGCTGGTCGCCCTCCTCGGCAGTGGGGAGGGAAGCGGGGTCAGCGTGGAGGTGCGAATGCTGGCGCTCGACTGCGTTCTGGAGATCGGTTATTTCGGCCGGAAGGAGGCTATCGACGCGATGCTCGCGGAAGGGCTGATCGAGTGGCTGGCGGCGCTCCAAAGGTCGGACCTTGGAGGTACCCTTATCGAGATGGACGGAAGCGAGGGAGGGGTGCCGGCGGGGTGGCTGTGGCACGGACGTGCCGTGGAAGAGGAGCGGCGGTTCCTAGAGGCGCGGCCTTTCGCGAGCTGCGTTGCGAGGTGGGCGGTGCAGGTGGAGATCGGCGAGGGGCTGCGGCAGCGAGAGAGGCGGGAGATAAAGCGGCAGTTGGTGTGGAGGGTGAAGGAGGCCGCCGCCTCCGAGGCGGAGGCCGCCACCGTGCTTGCGGAGGTGCTGTGGGGATCCACCATCTGGTAACAACACACTACGTCACGTCATACTTGCAGTAGTATTTTGTTTTCATTTGCATAATCTTGGCTTCTTCCCTAGCAAACAGCGTAGTGGGAAGAGAGGGACAAGTGCAAAGCCCACAGATAGATTAGTTAGGTTTGATCTGATCAGGTAGGTTTGTGCATATAAGGTAGTTATTGCTTTTTAGCCTTTCCTTTTTAATTTGCCATCTTCCATCTTGATTAGGATCTTTGTTAAAATTTCTCAACCCTTAAACATTGGGTTTTAGCATAACAGAAGGTGCATATGAGAATCCATGTACCTCAACATGCTCTGGAGCTGTCATTCATGTGTTTGTCTCTAAGTTGATGCATATTATCTGACAAGGCTTTTAGGTTGTCCCAATTGATATGTCGCAAGGAGCTTGTCATACTGGCGTTTTCAAGCTTGTGCTTACAGTTGTTGAATTGGCAACTGACAAAAGTGTGATTGAGGGGAAAATTCGAAAGCTTTCTTTGCCAACAGCTAGACAGCAGATTCAACACTGGAACTCCTTGTTCGTAGTTGGATTCAAAATGAAGCATTTCCCTAAACTTGTTTCTGTTGCATTTAATGAAAAACTCATGGACAAGGTAACTTGTTTCTTGAATCAGGAAGATTAGTTACAAATGAATATCTGTACAAATAAATTCATCCAGTCAGTATAGTACTTTGTAGCTTGGTTCTTGTTGTTCTTGTGCTAGACCTTTTTTGTGCTGCTTCAGCTATGGTTGCAGGATTTCTAATTTCACCAATATGGATATTGAGGTGATGTTTTCTCTTCCTCGCCTTTAAATTTACATGATTCAGGGTTTCTTTGGACTGGTATACGCATACAAGTATGAATTCAATCTCACTTGCATATGTGCAATAGTCTATATCTGCTTTTATTTTAAAAGATAAAATGCTTCAACCAGGCTCTGAAGCACGAGCCGTACCGAGCAATAGGGCAGTATATACTGGTCCTGGCAAATGCTGGTAGGAGGACCATCCTATTTATTTGGTGGCATGCTGTGTACCATTTTTACTGGGCAACAGAGGTGTGGTCAGTATACTACATTCTAGCTTCCAATTCTAATATTCTGTCTAAACCTTGATTCTACTCATGAGAGACAAGCATGTGCTCATGTGGCCCATATTCTGTCCTTCAGAAAAAGCCCAAATCAACTAGTTATTGTTTGTGGTGGTAAGCAAGTTCTTAGGAGCCTTGAATCCATATAATTTCGCAGTATTTAATGTAGTAGGGAAATATCCTGTGGGTACAGATAAAATAAAATGCACTAGAAACAAGCATGCGCATCTATTTGAGTTCCAGCTGGAAAATGCACTAGAGACAGGCACAAGACCAATAAAGTGGAGACAGAGGAAGCGATGATAGGTTCGAAGAAGATCTGCAGTCGATTCCTTTTATTTCAGTGACTGTGAGACTATTGTTTTCCATTATGGTTTCCAATGGTTTTGCCTGCGTTTTGTAAAGAAACAGGATCAGCTCATTCCATTTTGATGATGGTTTCATTAGAATGCTGGTTTCCTTTCTTATTTTTCCTGATATGATCTTTTATTCTCTTGGGATGAACAAACTGTTAATTATTATTTTTGGAATAAATAAATTATATTGATAAAAAAAAATTAATTAATTTGATTCGATTGGGAATCATGATTTTATGGATTTTTCTTAAAATACCCGTTGTTGAAGCATGATTATAGGGACTTTTCTTTAAATAGCAATTGTTGAAGCATGATTTAGGGGTTTTTTCATTAAATGCCATGAAGATTGATTTTTGAATTTTAAAATCAAAATTGAATTGAATAAATTAAATTAAATTAATCGAGATTTTTAAAAAAATATATATTGTATTTTTAATAAATTGAATTGAACTTTTGGATTGGATTGGATCGGTTAGATTGAGTAATACGATTATTGATAATATTTTTGAATAAATCAAATTGAACTTTTGAATTGAAACATTTTGATTAATTCGTTTTAATTGATTTTTAGTCCCACTCGCTAATGTTGGGATTGACTATGGTGGCTGTGATGGGCTTGAATATAGTGAGTGCGTAGTGTTCTGGGGTTTTACGATTGGGCTCGATTTTTTTTTTGGTTAAATATATTTAGGTTATATATATAGGAATGGATGTATTGTCTATACCCATACGTGACACCTCCCAATCGATTGCGAGGCGTGTGCGGAGTCGATCGCCTAGCGCTGACAACCTTTGGCCGCCTAGTCCAACCTAAACTATAACTAACCCAAGAAAGAAAGATAAACCCTAGGGATATTACATCCGACAGGACGGAACATTGCGATGATCGAATTTGATTACGGTGGCTATGAGGAGTTACACCTCACAATCGATTCACGGTAATCAATTCAAGATAAGGAAATTGCCTTGAAAAGATAAGAAATTACCTTAAATCGATTGAGTAATTGATTCAAGATAAAAAAAAAATTTGCATTGAATCAATCAATAAGCTAATTTTTTTTATTGAATCAATCGATTGAAGTATAATTGTGCATCGATTATATTTGTCAATCAATTAAGAGGCAGGCGCGCACGGGTGCACAGGCAGTGGTTCGCAGCATAGCAAATGTGTATATATATATATAGACTCTGCTATGGACCAATGACATAGGTGCCTCTGTCAATATAGGCGGCTGTGTTGTTATGTTTTTTTTAAATGTTCATAATCAACCAATCTTAAATAATTTTTAATCTTATAATATACCTCCCCGTGAGCATATAAATTTATTTCAATTGACCACTATAACCCAAGAGGAAAACCTAAATCCTAGGGAAAAAACTTACTAACCTAAATTCACTATAACTCAATCTCTAAATTTTAAAATTTTAAATACTAAATACATATAATATATCCCATTAACATATAATTTTTTTTATCTTGAACACTATAACCCAAAAGGTGTTGAGGGTTGATGGACCGGCTAGAGGGGATGAATAGACAATCACCCACGTTTCGCGTCGGTTCTTCCTACAATGTTAGCATGTGCAAGCAGAAATACAAATAACACAAATAAACAAACGCTAACACAAACCGTTTACGTGGTTCAGAGATAACGGTTGTTCATAAGGTGAATGATCCCGATCCGTCGATGGGTATACATTAGAGAATGTGTATTGAATTGACCCGCCGTGAAAAAGTTTCATAGATTGTCATATGAGTGTCATAAACTTTCTCATGTGACTATTAGTATGAATAGTCCTTAGACCTGAAGTCACTACGGTTCCCTACATAAGGAATTATGTACTTTGGTATCGTCAAACGTCACCCGTAACATGGTGGACTATAAAGGCGATCACTGGATATGTAATGAATTATGCGGAGGAATGTGAGTGTTATAGATGGGATCTATCCCTCCGATATGACGGAAGTGATATCTATGAACCCCTTGATCGAGTAGGACTACTAAAACGCATAGTTATGCTCAAATGAGTCAATATGAGATATTAAGCTCATTTGTTTGAGTGAGTCTACTCGGGGATCAAGAAATACAAAGATTGATTGAGGATGACACGATCTATGCCTCATTGGTCAATCTAGATATCGAGGATGGAATGACAAGGTTATACATTGTCATAGTCACGAAGGTTAAGTCGGATCTCGACTTTCTCATCACTTGGGTAGCAATGATGCATTGCTAGATGCCGCTCATTACTTATGTGCCTAAAGTGGTTTAGACACATTGTCAACGTTACGAGAACCTATTGGGTCACACACTAAGGATACGATGCTTCAGAGATTAATTGATCTTAGTTTGACTAATTTTTAATCCGAATTGGATTAATTGAGTTAGACTCAAGTGAATCTAATTGGATTATGGGATTGAGATCTAATTTGAATTTTACTCATTTAGATTAGACTTAACCATATTTGAATGAGATATTAATTCGTTAAAATATTTAATAAATTAATAATAGAGGAAGATGAAAAAAAAATTTTCATTAGACGAAGAGAAGTTGAAGAGTCACATGAGAAAATATACTCTAAGTGGGTTTTTATTAGCATTAATGAAGGGAAGCTAAAGGGTCAAAAACTCTTCATATTTATGGGATGAGTATAAAAGAGTTCTCCTTCTTGTCATTTGGATGAAGAACTTGTCATTTTTCCTTCCCTTCCTTCTCTTGGCCAAAATCCCTCTTCTCCCTCTCCTTCTTGCTTTGTGAATCTCCTCTTCTGGTTAGCACCACAAAGGCGATTCTTCTCCGAAGCTTGAGAGATCGTGTTCATGTGGATACGCATAGAGACACGGACACTTGAACGTGTAAAAGATCTGGCATACCTTGGACAAGCGGGACAAGCGAAAGGCACACGCTAAAGGTATACTTATACGATAGGAATTTATAAATTAACTTTATATGAGTTTTCTTTCACATAGATTGCTCGTGGGATCTATTATTTCCACTGTGATTTTTAAATATTTTTGCCTATAGATCCCCACAGTGGTATCAGAACCACTTGCGAAAGATCATACAAAGTTTTGAAAAACTTTTATATGTGATATAGAAGTAGAACATAATTTTATTATGGATTGTGTAATGTATGAGCATTTGTTGAGATACAAAAGTTTGTGTTAATCAAACTAAAAGTCCATAGTATTATCATATGAATATGAAAGTGTGCTATGGTCCGATTGTACTCAACAAATTTTATAACCTATGGTTTCGGTTCATGAGCATTTTACAATTATAATAAAAATTTATGTACTAAATCTATTGTGTGTGATTGATGACATGGTGCATGGTTATGGCCTTAACCCCAATATGATTGGATTATATGTGTCTGTGCATGTTGTAATATAATTCATAATACGACCTACATGTCGTGCCTTATCTCTATTTTTCTAGTTGTAAAATAAATTTAGACTCGAATGTAACTCGAATTTTTCTAATTTGTAATGTACAAAATGAGGAATGGAATGCCCATTGAAGAATGAAGTTACAAGAAGGAAGCCGACGACACATGACGACTGAAGGATGCTCTTGGAGAAAATGTTACCCCTAGGTTGACCATCGATTTTCTCATTGGCTTGAAAAGATCGTAGTATACGGGCCATAACCATGTCACATTTTAACGCTTATATGTTGATATATGTAATGTGTGTATATAATGCATAATTAGATAAACATTTATCTTAATTAAGTCAACTCGATATGTCTACCAAAATTTGTTACTCATAAACTACCTCGATCATTTATTGTTGGGTTTGCTAAAGCAAAACGACACATTTTATCTTGATAGAGTGCGAGAGGATAATTGTGATGTCCCACTATCGAGCTTTGGGTGAGACTTAACTAAGTCACCTCAATTGGATTGAGAAACTTAGAGGGATATCCCAAAAGTTAAGAAAATTGGGTAAGAGAACAATTATATAAAGTCTTGAGCGATTAGTCAAAGCTAACTCAAAATAATGTGTAATGTGGATCTTGACCCTTTTGTTTCCAAGAGTTGCATAAGATGTAATTGGTAAAATATTACCTACCTAATTATACTAAGTCTTGGGCGATTAACCAAAGCTAACTCAAGATGAGATATAATATGGATCTTGTCCCACATGAATGTAGTTGTTATTTGGTTTGGAGCTAGTAGTGTGGGTAAATTGAGTTTGCCTACATCCATGACTAACCCCTACCAAAGCTGTACAATTCGGTGGGAGTGTCATTTAATTAAAGACCTAATTAAATGATCTAGATATGATACTTATTTTTGTATATTTTACTGTTGTAGATCACCATGTCGTCTAACATGTCAAATACTCTCTCTCTGCGATCCGTCCTTGAGAAGGACAAGCTCAACGGAGCTAATTTCCTAGACTGGTACAGAAACTTGAGGATCATCCTCAAATAAGAGCGAAAACTGTACGTCCTAAAGCAACCTCTTCTAGAAGCACCTATCACTACCGCCACTCGCGTCGGAAAAGATGCTTACAAGAAGCATCAGGATGATGCACTTGATGTATCATGTCTTATGCTTGCCACCATGAACTCTGAGCTTCAGAAGCAACATGATAACATGGATGCACATGATATGGTTGAGCACTTAAAACAACTATATCAAGGGCAAGCTAGGCACGAGCGATTTGAGGTATCTAAGGCCCTATTTGCATGCAAGATGCAAGAAGCAACTCCCATAGGAACTCACGTACTCAAGATGATTGGGTATGTCGAGAACTTTGAAAGACTAGGATTTCCACTGGGTTAAGAATTGGTTACGGACCTTATCCTGCAATCGTTGTCAGAAGGGTACAATCAATTTGTCATAAACTATAACATGAACAAAATTGACAAGTCATTGCCTGAGATGCTCAGTATGTTGAGAAATACTGAACCCAATCTCAAGAAAATCAAGACCAATAATATACTGATGGTACAGAAGGGCAAAGGCAAATGAAAGCCTATGGGCAAGGGTAAGACACAAACCAAAGGCAAGGCCAACTCTACTGCATTAAAGGTCAAAGGCTGGGTGCCTAAGAAAGGGACCTGCTTCTACTATGGTGAGACTGGATATTGGAAGCAGAATTGCAAACTCTACCTAAAGGAAGTAAAGAAGAAAAGAAGTGAGATTTTTGCCTAGGGTATTTTTGTTATAGAAGTTAATCTATCTATTCCCTCTTCTTAGGTAATAGATACTGGTTGTGCATCTCACATTTGTGCTAATGTGCAGGGCCTTCGAAGAGCTAGATCGTTGACAAAGGGCGAAGTGGACCTACGAGTAAGCAATGACGCAAGAGTTGCTGTTATAGTTGTAGGAATATATTCCTTGTCTTTGCCTACTGAGCTTATCTTAGAACTAGAGGAGTGCTTTTATATACCTGCACTAACGAAGAACATAATTTCTGTATCTTGTTTAGACAAGAAAGGCTTTTCGTTTATCATAAAGGACAAATGTTGTTCTATAATGTTAAATGACATGCTCTATTGTAGTGCACCACTTATGAATGGACTCTATGTTCTATACTTAGGGAACCCAAACTATAACATAAATATCAAACGGTTCAAACCAAATGATTTGAACCAAACGTATTTCTGGTATTATCGCATAAGTCATATAAATGAGAGTCGCATATCCCAACTCCATAAGGATGGATTATTGGACTCATTTGATTTTGAATCATATAAGACATGTGAATCTTGTCTTCTAGGCAAGATGACCAAGACACTATTTAGTGGACACGGCGAAAGAGCGACAGACTTGTTAGGACTCATACATACTGATGTAAGTGGCCCATTCAATGTCATAGCTGTTGGATTCGAGTCGAGGTTCCTCTCTTTGTCCATGGATTAAAATTCTATTAATTAGAATTAATCCGGATAGAGAAAACTTCCCGAGCGACCTTATTCATCATCGTGCTATTCGATTGAGTGATCGCTTGTTGTTCAAGCAATTCTAACTCCTTTATCAATTAGCCATGGAATAGATGAGGAATTATGGATCACCGATTTTTGTGTTTAATTTGAGGTCCATAATAAACAAGTAATACAATTAAACTAGAACAAGAAAACAAGATTATACCTCTTGTTTTACCTCTTGATCTTCTATCGTATTTCTATCCTTTTCTTGGATGTCGTGTGGGCAACGATCTTCCAAGAAACGAAGCTACTAAAAGCCTCCTTCTTCTCCTCCTTGCTTGCGCCGATCACCAAAGAAAGCTCTCCTTCCTCCTTGCTTGTGCCGACCACCAAAGGAGAAAGAACTCCTTCCTCGCGCCGGCTCTAAGGAGAGGAGAGAAGAAGAAGAAGAAGAAGAAGAAGAGAAAGAATTCTCTCCTTCCCACCACCAAACCCTAGCCGCAACCACCACTTCTTCTTCCTTGCTTGCGGCGCCAAAAAGAGAGAGTTCTCCTTGCTTTTGTTGCCACCGGCCACTCCTCCTTCTATGTTGCACACACCCAAGGGAGGAAGAAGAGAGGAAGAGAAGAAGAAGAATAAGAACCTTCTTCCTTCTGCCAACCCAAAACTGAGAGCTCCTTCTTCTTCCCTTATCGTCAGCACCGCCCAACCCTAGGAGGAGAAAGAGAGAGGGGAAAAAAGAGAGGCTTAGGGTTTTTTGTTATGACTTTGATTTCATGACTTATGAGGTATTTATAGGCTACAATAGGGCCCATGAGGAGAAGTTGGTTTGGTCTCCAAACGGATTCTAAACCCGACCAGTTAATAATAACTCACTCCACTAATGAGTTATTATTGAACTACCGCACCAACCCCATAATTAAATATGAGCTCCTTCTTATTATGTGTACATAATTTTCCCGTGTTTAAGATATTGCATGTCCATTAATTAATTAAATTACTGACAATTTAATTAATTAATATCTAACTCCATGAGTAGTACCACTCAACCTTATCATCATGTTGAACCAAGTCCACCTGCAGGATTATATGATAATCTTTATGAGCTTCTCAAGGGGACATCATCATCCTAAAAATTAAGACACAGTTTTCTTCTATAATCAACGATATACCATGTAAATAATATTATTTCCCAATTTACCGGGCCTATTGATTTAACGAATAAATCTCGCTCATTGATAAATTAAAGAAATAAATATTAAGTACATGTGTCCGTTATTATATTGGGATTAAGAGCATGTACATCATAATAACCTGAGGTCTTGTTCGATTATATAGTCAGTATAAATCGAATCACCTCAAATCGGTCCTACTCAATACACATAAAGTGTACTAGTATAATTCTATAGACAAGATAGACTAATACCAAATTACACTACAACCGTTCTAATGGTTTGTCCAAAACCATCTTGGTTGTGAGCCACTACTTATACTTTATAAGGAACTGATAACATGATTTTCTGTCTGGCACCACACACCATGTTATCTACAATTTAAAGTATTGGACAATTGCACACATATAATAAATATAAAATGCAAAGACATGACCACTATGATTCTTATTCCAAAATAGATGTTCATACAAAAGATAGACATAGTATACATCCTAACAATCTCCCACTTATACTAAAAGACTATGCTGCCATCAAACTGTCATACATCTGATTCCCATCCCCTCAACATGCCTATCATAAGCTTTCGCTGGAAAGGCCTTAGTGCAAGGATCTGTCAGGTTATCCACTGATGCAATCTTGGCGACAATAACTTCTCCTCGCTTTACGATGTCTCGTATCAGGTGGTACATACGCTCTATGTGTTTACTTGTCTTATGGGTTCATGGTTCTTTCGAGTTTGCTATTGCACCACTGTTATCATAATAAATTGTGATAGCTTTGGGCAAACCAAGAATCACCTCTAAGTCCATTAAGAAGTTCCTGAGTCATACAGTTTCTTTGGCTGCCTCAGAGGCTGTCGCATACTCAGCTTCCATGGTGGAGTCTGTAACGTATATCTGCTTGATACTCCTCTATACTATGACTCTATCTCCCAAACTAAACACATAACTCGAGGTAGACTTACTGTTATCCCTATCTGATTGGAAATCAGAATCCGTGTAACCTACAGGGAGTAACTGATCTGTCTGGTAAACTAGCATATAATTCTTAATCCTTTTCAGGTACTTTAATATATGCTTTACTGCAGTCCAATGTCCTTGACCTGGATTACTTTGATATCTGCTAATATGGATGGAAATAGGTCAGGCGGTCTGTCAGGGGTCTGTGGCCTGGCCTGTATTTGACCTGGCCTGGCCTGGCCTGTTTAAAAATAAAATAATTATCAGGCCTTTTTAAAAGTCTATTTTCCTTATCAGGCCAGGCCCAGGCTCAATATAAAGCCTATGAGGCCTGACAGGCCGGCCTGGGCCTGTTAAAATTACATTATACAAACCTGTTAAAATAGAGTTTTGATCCTTAGACCTCTGCGAGCAAACTCTTATCTACACC
>JAGFNQ010006134.1:34106-61320 GCA_024364735.1 Boesenbergia rotunda | reverse complement strand
TATTTTGGATAATCAAATTAAATTACAGACTTTGTAAACAGGCCACAGGCCAGGCCAGGCTCAGGCCTAGAATAAAGCCTATAACAGGCCACAGGCCAGGCTCAGGCCAGTTTACTATTATACAGGCCTGGTCTGTTAAGGTGAAAGCCTGGCCTGGCCTGGCCTGTTTCCATCCCTATCTGCTAACTATGCCTACGACAAAGTAGATATCCAGTCTCGTATATAACATAGCATATATTAGGCTTCCTACAGCCGAAGCATAAAAAACTGTCTTCATCTCCTCTATCTCCTTTGATGTTTTAGGACACATCTCCTTAGATAAAGGTACTCCATGCCTAAAAAGTAAAAAATCTTTCTTAGAGTTTTGCATGCTAAAACAAGCTAGGATAATGTTAATATATGAGGCTTGAGATAAGCACAACATTATTTTCTTGCGATCCCTTATAACTTTGATCCCAAGGATATGCCCAACTTCTCCCAAGTCCTTCATATCAAACTGTTTAGACAACTGATAAGCACCATTTTATTGATTATTTTAATTGCTAAAATCCATGTTTGATCCATGTTTTTATTGCTTAATTATGATTTTACCCTAGATTTTAGGATTTCCTCTTATTTTGGACTTAATTACAAAATTACACATTTTTGGATTATTTGGCTACTAATTTTCTGATATATTTTTTGTAGGCATGAAAAGATCCTAGACCTAGGACATACTGGGTCAAACCTGAGTCGGATGTGAACCGGATCGAATTATCAAGCCTACGATTAATCCGGGCCGTCCGATTCAAGAGGGGCTAGATCTGAGCCATCCGGGACGATCTGAAGTAATCCGAGCTAGGGTTAGGGTTGATCAAGCTCTATGATCAAGATCTGAAGGTTTCATCCTAATCAGAGCTAGATCAACCGTTGGATCAAGCAAGGAGGGCTCTAGAGCGTCCATGCACAGATAGAGTTGATCTGGACCATCCGTTGCATATCTGGAGAATCCGAGCTACCACAAGGCAGATCCTGACCCCAGATCATCATCATAAAAGTTTGGCTCAAATCAGACCAAGATCTACCGTTGGATCTCCTCCGATCAATCTGAGCCGTCGATTTGTTCCTATTTAATCAAATGTTCACAGCAGCTTGTTCTTCGTCGCGTCTCCGCCGCTACAGTAGCCTTCATCGTTCTTCTTCAGTTTTTCAGTGTTTTCTCTCATTTTCCGGGGCGCGACCCCTCGATTCTTCATCAAGATCATCTTCTGGATCTTTGGAGGTCATTTTTGTTGGAGAATTCAGCTCGAATTCGCGCCGGAAGAGGGTTGTTTGAGGGTTTCGACAGCTCAGCAGTCCAGTCACTTGCGCCTCTTCCATAAGCCATTTCCGACCATCTGAGCCGGCTGTAGGGGTTCTCAGGTGAGCCCAGGTGGTCCGCGAATCACCACAACAACCACCAACGACTGAGGCCAAGGAAATTGGGTTGAAATTCCATTATGACGCAGTTTGAGCAGAGTTCATCATGCAAGACTGATTTCCACTGATTTGCTGTGCTTAGGGGTTCGAGGCCGGCTCTTGCTTGACGACCAAGAAGAATTTGAGCTTAGGGAAGATTGAGGAGTAGCTTAGATAGTTTATTTTCATTGTTTAGCTGTAGATTTCATTTCTGCCGTGAGCTTCTGTTTAGTTTCTGCAATTAGATCAGCAGCTTAATTCGAAGTTACTGAATTGTTTTAGCTTAATTAGGTTCAATTCTTGCAAGTAGTTAGCTAGTTAACTTGTTTAGATAACAATTAGATTCAATTTCAGTAGTTTGAAGCTTAACTTCTTGCGTGCCAAACTGTTTTTGCGTGCCAATGTCCATGAATTAATATTGTCCTTGAATATTAATGCTTGACTAGGAATAGTTTCGTGTAGTGTTCTCTACATCATCTCACTATCAATTCAACCAATCGATATGATATAAATAAGAACCTGCTACCCAAGGGCATTATTATACTTAGTTATTTGGCACAAATAATAAAGTAAATATAATAACCAAATATGCCTTTATTAATGATAGAATATGATACAAAAAGTCCCTACTAAATCATCTCATAATTGGCTCTAGGGCTTCTACTAACACTTATCAGCATCTCCCTTCAGCACATGTGCTGGACTACCCCAAATCCAAATATGTCTCAGACTAGGCTTTTGTCTAGTCTACAATTCTATCGGAGTAGAGGGTATTGATTTAGATGTTACCAAGTTCAGAATATACACTGTCGTTTCCAGAGCATACCCCCAGAATGAATCGAGTAACTCAGAATAACTCATCATCGATCTAACCATCTCCATAAGATTCATATTCCTTCGCTCCGCCACACCATTCTACTAGGGTGTAACAGGTGTGGATAATTGGGATTGAATCCTAGCCTCTGATAAGTAACTCCTAAACTCTCCCAAGAGGTACTCACCACCACGATCAGATCGTAGTGTCTTGATACTTTTATATTGATGTTTCTCCACATCAGCCTTGAATTCTTAAACCTGTCAAAGCATTCAGACTTACGGTGCATCAAGTAAATGTATCCATACCTTAAATAATCATCTATAAAAGAGACGAAATATTCAAAGCCACCTCTATCCTAGATAGACATAGGACCACACAAATCAAACTGAACCAACACCAACACATCTTTGGTTCTATACCCCTTGACCTTAAAAGGTCTCTTGGTCATTTTACCTTCCAAGCAAGATTTGTCGATTGGGAAATCTTCCACCACCAATGAACCCGAAGGTCCATCGGCTATCAACCTTTGAATTCTACTCAGGTTAATATACTTGATCTCTTGATTGGAATTCAAGCCTTGCCTTGGTTCCTTTATATAGTAGCCTCTCCATTGCCAAGTCTCCCCTTTAACGGAATAATTTTTTCATAAGAAATTTATCTTTATAAATTTTTCTATGAATTATTCCGTTATGCCAAGTTTTATTATAACTAATTTTATAATAAAACAAACACATCTCCCCTTTTATTATGGAATAAATTTTCACAAAAAATTTATTATATATAAATTTTTCTTATCATGGAAAAATCAATTCATAATTGATTTTATAAAATAAAATAAACCAATCCAAGGTTTATTTTAATTTCCATGAAAATAAATCTCTTTATATAAATTTCTTTATATAAATTTCTTTATTTCTATAAATTTATTTATCCATAATTTTATAAAACAAATCGCGCTTAATTTATTTTATAATTTAAACCAAATAAATTGGTTTCCCTCCTTGTTGTTGCCGGCCAAACCAAAGAGGGTGGGGACCCTCTTTGGCCGGCCAAACCAAGCAGTCTCCTTGCGAATTAAACTCATTTAATTCGTCCAATAAGCCTTCAAAAGACTTAGTCATTTTAAGCTTCCAGTGCGCCTCTGATAAATTCAGATTCGACTTATTTCTCTTGATCGGAAAATCTAATTTTCAACTTGTTTTAAATCCCTCGGATTACTCGTAGTGCGTGTGACTAAATAGGCTTTCGATTTATGTTGGCCGTCTATAATTAACCAATTATAGAATGATCATGAGTGGCACCTAGTAGTACATCATGATCCCCAATTAATCGAAAGATCAACGGTTGACCTGAGAAATAATTCTGAAACCCTTCAGCAGCTTTAATGAGTTGTGCCTCATTCCCTTCACCATTTTATACCCACTTGGTTCAGGACACGGTCCATGTGTGTCAGTCCGCACTAGGCTGACTACGTCACACCTAGCCCAAGTAATGTCTTTCTCGTCCAATGGATTCTAATTACTCTCATGTATTTCAGAGACTCATACTCTGAACATGTCATGCTCTGGCCAGAGGCTTCGAGTAATAATCCGACGATAGGCCTTGGGTATACATCTCCTCACAAGGAGTGGTGAATCCTTTGTAGGCTGTTCAAACATCTTCGGGCACTTCGGCTTATACCCAATCATCCTGGGTCCATACCTCTTTGGAGATGCTTGCTTAAGATGTCAAAATATAAGTCTTCATGACCCAGATGACTTGAACATCGCAAGTCAAAGGAACATCGCACTTAAGCTGCAGTAAGAACTTCATTGACATATCTATATTTAGATTACCATATGAAGTTTTACAGCTAGTCACTCCAATGAACTAGTTCCCTTAACTAGCATTCATGTTTATCTCCGGACATCTCAATGTCACCAGCCAGTGAGAATCAGCTGATTAGAGAATAACCCATGCTAGTCTCAACAGAATTGATAGTGTCCGTATTTATCAATTCATCGACTAGGGACAATTTAAATACTTCACAATTGCACATGTAGAGATAATCACTAGTTGTGAATTCATCACAAATTCTCTCATGCTGTGAATTGTATTACGGACATTCAGTAAATGAGTTTAAGATCTCAATCAAATACACAGACATGTATACTCAAATAGTGAATATTCATTTATTAAAATTAATGTTTACAATCATAAGGCGATTGCCTTAGGACACTTCTCTCATATCACTAGCAAATATGACCTAACCTTAGATGCCAAAGATACGATTGGTTTATTTTCGAAGGTTCTTTTCTCTTATTATGATTTGATGATGAGTTATAAATTTCTATTTACAACGAGGGAGTTTTGGGTTCAAGAGTGTACAAATTGCCAACCAACGCACCGGAACTGATAATCTCTCTATTCCTTTATATAACAACTATGTCATTAAAAGAAATACAATATGTTGAGGCAATCTGTGGTCCGGAGTGACTATGTGTTTTGATATTTGGGCAAAGGGTTTAAGTTAGGTTTACCCTTGTGTTCTTATATGTGTATGTTTAGTGTGCAGGTTGTACAGGTTACACATATGGACTTGACTGGACGACCTCGGTACGGTGAAGGGTGGCATGGAGGTAAGCTGGAGGCTTGTCTGCACCCGAGGGACCTTGGAGAGTAGGGACAATGAGCTGAGGGGCGCGAACTTGAGGCATGCATGAAGGATGACATAGAGGCAAGCTGGAGGCTTGCATGCATCCGAGGGACGGGAGCCGAAGATGAAGAGGCCGCGAAGGCAACAGTCGAGGCTGTGGATGAGGAGTCAGTCTAGTCGTGAGGGTACGAGTGCTATGTGATTGTACTCCAGAAATCCTAGGGTTCGCGTGCTGAGAGAAGTGTACATGGGATGGGAAACCCAAGGTGTGTGAGTGGGGTAGTCGACTGCCCTTGGGGCAGTCGATTGATAAAACTCTCAGAAGGGTTTTGGCCTGGGACCAGTCGACTGCCCTTGGGGCAGTCGACTGGTAGGTGGCTGGTGAGTTGGCTGAGAATTCGAACATTGGGGATGTAACGGTCAAATTTCAGTGTCACCAGTCGACTGCCCTGGGAGCAGTCGACTGGTGGCGAGGGTTTCAGCCCAAGTCCTATTTAAAGAGGACTTCGTGGTGGCTGTGATTCTTGACGAAACAAGCTTGGTTAAGGCTTGTTAGTAGTCTTTGGTGCTCAGAGTGTTGCCCGAGGTTGTGGCGAGGTTTCTCCACCCATAAGGAGCGACAAGAGCTAGCCGGAGGTTATCCAGGGAGTGATCCACTGACGGATTCTTGGATTAGTCACCCGTCCGAGGTGGATACGAAGTAATATCTGGTTTGTTAGCGTTGTTTGTTTTCTTTATTATTGTTTCCGCTATGCAACTAACAACATAGGTATAAGAAGAATCGAAGAATCGCTATTCACCACCCCCTCTAGCGTACGAAAATTATCCAACAATTGGCATTAGAGCGAGGACCGCTCTTGATCGGACTAACCGCTGAGAAAGCACATGCTAGAGGAAAATGGAAGGAGAGGGTCCGCTAGGATGGGATATCCGGATTCCACCTTCGTACGACTGTGACAATTTCGCATATTGGAAAGGTAAAATGTCATATTTTCTAATGACTAATATCGATGATTGGATGTGTATAGAAATAGGCTTCGATTCTCCCAAGGATAAATATCGAAGGACTCTGAAGAAGAAGAAGTGGACCTAGGAGCAAATTCATCAATCCGAAATCAATAACAAGGTAATCAAAATGTTAACCAATTTAATACCTAATGACATTTTGGATAGGATTAGTGAGTATAGGGATGCTAAGGAATTGTGGAGCAAGCTAGTAGCGCTCCATGAAAATCCTACATGAGAAGAAGAAGAGCTAAAGGAAATGGATTCAATGGACCAAGAAAAAGAAACGGAAGTGTCAACATCCAAAGAGGAAGGAATGTCCACATCCTCGAGTAAAGGAGAAGAAGAGAGTGAGAGGGCATCCACCTCAAGAGAAGAAGAGAAAGCATCAACTTCAAGGATTGAGGGGAAGGAGAGACCCTCATCTTTACAATAGTGAGAAGAAACCTCAACCTCCACAAATGCCAAGAGAAAGGAACACATCATATGCTTTGGGTGCAACGAAAAGGGACACTACAAGGATAAGTGTCCAAATGGTAAGAAGGAGGTACTCTTCAAACCCGGGTCCATTCAATTTAAAACTAATGTGGGTTATAGGGAGAAGAAAGAAAAGAAGCACATTCGATGCTTCACGTGTGGTGAGATAGGGCACTACCACTCTGAGTGTCCAAGGAAGAATGAGCTCAAGAAAATGGGACACTTGAGGAGATGGGAGAAGGAAGAAAGGAGGAAGCAAAGATCACAACAATGAGGGACTACAAGGGTAAGGGAGGTAATTCCTAACCCTAGGTTAATGTGTAATTCAATTTCAAGTTCCTCCTTGCATATTAAAAATAGAGTTAATCATTCATCCATGCATGCTAAAATTAACGAAAATTGCTTACTTGTGCACAATTTTGGATTTAGATATAATGATAGGACTAGGGTTAACAAGGTAGATCATAACCCTAGAAAAAGCATGCCTCATGATAAACCTAGGACCGTTGTACCTAAGGATCATGACATTAAACCCAAGAAGGGAAGGAATGTGCCTAGAAAGGAGGGTAGGTCTAGGAATGTCCAAAATGGACATATGACTCTAGGTTTAGAAGTCTAGAAAAGGAAAATCAAGCCTTGAGGGTGTAACTGTTAGTGATATGAGAGAAGTGTCCTAAGGCAATCGCCTTATGATTGTAAACATTTATTTAATAAATGAAAATTCACTATTTGAGTATACATATTTATGTATTTGATTGGGATCTTAAACTCATCTACTGAATGTCCGCAATACAATTCACAGCATAAGAGAATTTGTGATGGGATCACAACTAGTGATTATCTCTACATGTGCAATTGTGAAGTATTGAAAATATCCCTAGTCGATGAATTGATAAAAATGGACACTATCAATTCTGTTGAGTCTAGCATGGGTTATTCTCTAATCAGCTGATTCTCACTAGCTGGTGACATTGGGATATCTGGAGATAAACATGGATGCTAGTTAAGGGAACTAGTTCATTGGAGTGACTAGCTATAAAACTTCACATGGTAGTCTATACATAGACAGGTCAGTGAAGTTCTTACCGCAGCTTAAGTGCGATGTTCCTTTGACTTGCGGTGTTCAAGTCATCTTGGTCATGGAGACTTATACTTTAACATCTTAAGCAAGCATCTCCAAAGGAGGTGTGGACCCAGGATGGTAGGGTATAAGCCGAAGTGTCCGAAGATGTTTAAACAGCCTACAAAGGATTCACCACTCCTTGCGAGGAGATGTATACCCAGGTCTATCGTCGGATTGTTACTCAAAGCCTCTGGCCAGAGCATATCATGTTTAGAGTATGAGTCTCTTAAATACATGAGAGTAATTAGAAATCCAAAGGACGAGAAAGATACTACTTGGGCTAGGTGTGACATAGTCAGCCTAGTGGGGACTGACACACACAGACCATGTCCTGAACCAAGTGGCTATAAGATGGTGAAGGGAATGAGGCACAATACATTAGAGCTGCTGAAGGGTTTCAGAATAATTTCTGAGGTCAACCGTTGATCATTCGATTAATTGGGGATCATGATGTACTACTAGGTGCCACTCATGATCGTTCTATAATTGATGAATTATAGACGGCCAACATAAATCGAAAGCCTATTTAGTCACACGCACTATGAGTAATCCGAGGGATTTAAAACGAGTTGAAAATTGGATTTTCTAATCAAGAGAAATAAGTCGAATCTGAATTAATCAGAGGCGCAACGGAAGCTTAAAATGGCTAAGTCTTTTGAAGGTTTGTTGGGCGAATTAAATGAGTTTAATTCGCGAGGGTCTTGTCTTGGTGTGGCCGGCCAAAGAGGGTACCCACCCTCTTTGGTTTGGCCGGCCACCACAAGGAGAGAAAACCAATTAATTTGGTTTAAATTATAAAATAAATCAAGCGCGATTTGTTTTATAAAATTATGGATAAATAAATTTGTTTTCATGGAAATTAAAATAAACTTTAAATGGTTTAATTTTATTTTATAAAATCAATTATGAATTGATTTTTCCATGATAAGAAAAATTTATATAATAAATTTATTCTTTTTATGGAAATTAAAATGAACATGGATTGGTTTATTTTATTTTATAAAATCAATTATGAATTGATTTTTCCAAGATAAAGAAAAATTTATATAATAAATTTATTCCTTTTATGGAGATTAAAATAAACTTTAAATGGTTTATTTTTATTTTATAAAATCAATTATGAATTAATTTTTTCATGATGAGAAAATTTATATAATAAATTTTATGAAAATTTATTTCATAATTTAAAAGGGAGATGTATTTATTTTATTATAAAATTAGTTATAATAAAACTTGGCATAACGGAATAATTAATAAGAAAATTTATAAGATAAATTTCTTATGAAAATTTATTCCGTTAATTCCGTTAAAGGGGAGACATGGCAAGGGAGAGGCTACTATATAAAGGAACCAAGGATAGGCTTGAATTCCTCAATTGAGTTATCAAGAGATTAAGAAGTTCTCTCTCTCTCTCATTCTCTCCCTCTCTCTCTCTAGGGCCGGCGCCCACCCCTTCTCTTTCTAGGGCCGGCGCCCCTTCTCTCTCTAGGGCCGGCGCCACTTTCTCCCTCTAGGGCCGGCACCACCTCCCTAGCCGTGAGCCACCACCAAGACGAAGCGGGTCGCGTCTCCTTCCTCCCTTCGCGGAATCTTGATTCCGTTATTTGGTGGTTAGTCTTCCATCTCTTTCTCTTGAAATTCTAGTTGTGCTTTTGGAGAATCTAGTAGTTCTCGTCGGCACAAAACTCGTGGCTTTGCGAAGTCATCCTGAAGAGAACTCGGCGTGGACGCGAATAGAGGCGAAGCTTCCAAGGGACGCTACGGTTGGATCTCATCCCTTTCTTCGAGTTACGCGAGGTACAAAGTAAATTATTTTACTTTTCTGCAAAAATTTTAATTTATGATCATATCCACACATCATAAGGTCGCATGCTAGATACGTGGTTAAAAATAATTTGAGAAATTATTTATGCTAATTCTTCCGCTGCACGTAAATATTTTAAAATTTACGAACCCGTATCCTTGTCAACATGCACCCGGTCCCAACAGTAACGACCCATAAAATTTTCTCAATATTTTTCTTTAAAATATTGATCATGCCTAGATAGATTCTCGAGGTATATAGGGACACTAGTATGAACCTTAGCATGATTATTCATGATTTTCGATATAGATTAGGAAGCTAAGTAATAATGGACCTTACATGGGCCCTTCTAATACCATGGCTACTAAGGGACCTTAGGTAAAAATGTTATCATGAATGGAAATGGATTTCAATTAGAAATATTAACATAAGTCTTAGTGGGCTCATATATGGGCCTTGGTAAAAATAATTATAAAAGTAATAAAAAGGAAGTGCATGCACCAAGGATTGAACCTTGGACCTAGTGTATCACCATGCATGTACTAACCAATTCACCTAGCATGGGAGTGCTAGTGGAAAAGGAAGAGGATTTTAGTTGAGGCTAAAGGAAGTGAAGAGTCATCAAGAGAAGATGCACCATGCCCCTTCACTTGCCCCCTTCATTTAGTATAAAAGAGAGGGGAAGGGAAGAGACAACTTAGCACTTAAGTTATTTGCTTTCTTCTTCCTTCAAAGCTTCCCTCTCTCCTTCTTCCTCCTCCTAGCCGAAACCCACAAGGGGGTTTCTCCCTTGGAAAAGCTTCACAAGGGGACTCTCTCTTGAAGATTCAAGGCTTCCTACAAGGCTACAAGGGCTAGGGGTGATCAAGGGACAACAAAATCTTCATCCTCTTCTCTATTTAGGGTCAATAACCAAGACACCATGGGTAAGACTCCCTCACCTGTGGTATAATTGTTTTCCTTGATGTTTATCATGATTTAAGTTCTTGTTTAGGATCTAAGTTGAGAAAACCATGAGGTTTGGGTTCTAGGGTTTCGGCCAAGCCTTGTATTTAGGTTTGGGGATGATGTAAACCCTCATTTATGCTCTCTAATATTTTCTTATGATTAATAAATGGTAAATTATGATTTGGGACAATTTTGTAGCACCCTAAGACCCTCTAGGGTTTCGGCCACCATCCCACCTTCATGGGTAGGGATTAGATCTAACCCTCCAAGCATGTTTATTGTGTTTTCCTATGTTACCATGGATATTAATTGTGAATGATATGAATTTTTTCCATGTGTTTGTGACCCTTTAGAGTTTCGGCCAAAGTCAAGTGGTTGGGCTAGGACTTAGGGTTAGCTCCAACTATGGGGTCTAATGGCCTCCTATGGCATTGTATGTAATGTATGGGCTTCCTTTGTCACATGGGACCTTTCATGTTGCTTGAATAATGGGATCTTCTCCTATTAAACTTTCGGCCAAGCTCATAATCTAGGGTTTGGGTTGGGTTAAGGTTTCCAGGATACTTGTTTATGGTTTACTACGATGTATGTATATGTTTAAGCATGTTATAGGAATGTTTATGTTACCTAAAACCCTTGTTTTATGTGCTATATATCATGACTTGTATGTTTAGGTTATGTGCTATATTTATTCATGAATGTTTTAAGCTCTATACCATGAACACATGTGTTATGAAGAAGGTCTCATGTTTATGTAGAACGATGCACATTTTAAGTTAAAAGCCTATGATAGAAATAAGGTTAAGTAGACCTATGCATGTTCTATGTTGAATGCCATGAACCTAAGTAGTATGTATCATGTTCATATGAATTCTACCCATGACTGCTTATGATGGACACTATGATTATGTATGCTAAGTGACATGTTCCATATATATAATGCATGCTTACCTTATGTACCATGATCATGCAAGTTTTATGAACTAAGATGATGTTTATGCCTTAAGGCATAATTATGTATGTATGTCATGTCTTATGAATGAAGATGATGAATGAAGATAATGTTTATGCCTTTAAGGCATAATGATGTTATGAATTAAGTATGAATGATGAAATGCCAAGTATGTTTTATGTCATGCTTCATATAACAAGATTATGTTCATGTCTTTAAGTATGCTACGTATGTTCTATGAATGATGAAGCATGTGAAGTTATTTTACTTTATGAATGGGATTGTACCAGACCGAAATAAGGGTCCAAGGGATGGACACCTTAAGAACGCCTCGGTTCTGGACTACCGTAGCTGTCCACGGTTCTGGGACTACCGTAGCTGTCCAACAGGGATGGGCACCTTAAGAATGCCTCGGTTCAGGAACTACCGTAGCTGTTCCTATCCTAGTAGATCGAGACTAGCTACCTCGCACTTACTTAGGGATGCGTGCATATGATGTATGTATGTGGTACAAGCCGGGGACCCCCATGATGTTATGATTATGCTTAAGTATTTATAATTATGGTTTTCAAATAAGCATCCTTATGTTATATGCATTTGACTCATGCATCCATTCATGTTATCATCTACTCCATGTTAAGTATTTTATATGTTTATGTCTACGACAAGAACCATGTCATGTTAAGTATTTTATATGTTTATGTCTATGACAAGAACCATGCCATGTTAAGTATTTTATATGTTTATGATTATGACAAGAACCATGTCATGTTAAGTATTTTATATGTTTATGTTATGACAAGAATCATGCTATGTTAAGTGTTTTATATGCCTATGTTCTGTATCAAGAACTTTTATAGGTTAAGAATGTTATATGTTTTATGTTATATGATGTTTGGTTTTAGTGAGTAGGAAAGAGTCTTACTAAGCCTATGTGCTTATAGTTTACTTTCTTATACCGCAGATGAAGCAAGAGGATATTAAGGGTGTTGGAACCAGGATGGTTAGAGAGGGGGGGGGGTGAATATAGCCAAATACTTGGACTTTGACACTTATCGAATTTCTGCACTTAGATCTGTTAGTAGCACAGCGGAAGTCGCAAACACAGAGTATGTAGAAAAACAGAAAACGAAAGCAATCTAACACAACTAGCAAGATCGCTAACAATGAGGGTTTACAAGGTTCGGGGATAACATGACCCTACTCCTTGGTGTGCCCGTAAGGTGGGCGATCCCTTGATCGTCGGCAGATCAAGCCCCGATGAATATCGGATAGAAAGCAACCTCCTTCTCGGTGGAGAAACCTCTCCACAGTGTTTCAATTAAGGATATAGTTTAAGCACAATGAAACACAAGAAAGATCTTACTTAGCACTTAGCAAAGACAAGAACACAGCAAGCTTTCTCCGAGCTTCACCAAGCGATGATCTCATGCAAGAACCCTTTATCCGTGTCTTCTCGCTGTTGAACTCAAAGCCTCTTGTTCCTTCCTCCAAGTGCTCAAGCAAGGGATGGTTGCTTCACTGATCACAGTTGCTTGCTCAAGATGATGGGATCACAGAACACATAAGCAAGAATGTGGAGAACACAAATGCACAGCAAGAACAAGCCAGAAGTTGATTCAGCGAACTCTACTCCTTCTGCTCTTCTCCTCTCCGCCTTTTGTTTCTCCACTGAGCACAGGTGACACCATCTCACAGCAGCCTCTAGCTGCTTACCTGCCAACGCCAGCGACCACTGAGCTCTCCCTGGGCTCCCTGAGTTTCCCTCAACCAAGCTCCAGTCAGCAACTCCAGTCTGCAGCTCTAGCCGTTGCAACCTGAGATGGAAAACAAACAAACCTACTCCATGGAAAGGCCACCTTTAACTCTCCTTGAGTGTTTGAATCCTCCCCTGTCACCTGCAGCTTAATCAGATCATTAGAGCAGTATATCAAACAGAAAATCAAGCATCAGAGATGAAACGCAGAGAATCGGATACGTCCAGACGCGATCAGAGCGTCTGACAGTGCATTTTGAATTAAAGTGATCGGTCACTGGACCGATCAGAGAGCCTCCTGATCGGTCACCAGACCGATCATGCGGGTTCAGACCGATCAGGCTCTGTCCTGATCGGTCCCCAATGCTCAATCAGAAATCGCGATTTCTCTAGGACTCTCCAGGCCGATCACTAGACCGATCCCAGGTTGTGGATCGATCACCAGACCGATCCACCCCTTTGCCGGGCGATTTCTGAGTTTCACAGTCCAAACCTCGTGATCGGTCACCGGACCGATTAGGGAGCCTCCTGATCGGTCACCAGACCGATAAAGTCATGACCAGACCAATCAGGCTCCGACCTGATCGATCATAGTGAGGAACTCGCGAAGCTGGATCGTTCTCGAGAACGATCTGCACAGTAATTCAGATCGGTCACCAGACCGATCAGGAGCAGATCAGCAAGGGAACTCAACCTCATTGTGTGCTCCCTGATCGGTCACCAGATCGATTAGGAGCCAAGCAGTGGGTGAAACGCATACTCCCTGATCGGTCACCAGATTGATCAGTCATCGCTGGATCGGTCACCAGACCGATCCACGAAGGAGCACCGTGCCAACTCCTAATCGGTCACAAGACCGATCCAGGGGCTCCAACCTAGCCTTCCAAGCTAGGGTTTCCTCCAACCTAGCCCTCCAAGCTAGGACCTGACCCTCTAAGCGAGGATTTTTCACCTAACCCTCCAGTTGGGAGTTTTCACCTAACCCTCCATGTTAGGACTTTTCACATAGCCCTCCAAGCTAGGACTTTTCACCCAATCTTCCGAGTTAGAACTTTCCACACCTAGCCCTCCAAGCTAGGACCTAACCCTCCAAGCCTAGATTTTTCTCCTAGACTTTTCGCCTAACCCTCTAAGTTAGGACTTTTCACCTAGCCCTCCAAGCTAGGAATTTCCACCCAACCCTTCCGAATTAGGACTTGTCAACACCTAGCCCTCCAAGCTAGGATTTTCCACACCTAACCCTCCAGGTTAGGATTTTCCAACACCTAGCCCTCCAAGCTAGGATTTTCCATAACACGCCTAATCCTCGATCAGGACTTAACCATAATCATAATAATCATCAACCTAAACTAAAATCGATGTCAACACCAAAACAACAATCAGGGTCAGACTACATCAACAATCTCCCCCTTTTTGTTGTTTGACAATCCGATTTTAAGTTTGGAGATACTCAATCAATTTCTCAACATCAGAATCATAGGGGAATCAAGATCCTCCCCCTACAATATAATCATCCTAAACATAACCAACCAACACTCTCCCCCTTTGTCGAACACCGAAAACGGTCTAGATGGGTTGTTATGTTTAACCATACTCCCCCTCAACCCTAGGGGTATCCCAAAACAACAAAGATATGATTTGAATTTTTGATAAACATATGAATACATATGACAATGATTGGGCATGGCAAAACAAGCATATGTATCTTATGAGCATGACATCATAAGCATGAGCATAGCAATATAGAATGAGGCATATAGACAGATAGTAATCAAGTGAACACATATAAGCCAACATCCTAGACATGATAGGACAAATATAAAATACATGCAAAATGTCAGATGCATCATAAAGCAAAATCTAGTCATTGTCAAGTGCATAAACAATAATCCAGATAAACAAGTAGATGCATATCCACGCATCAAAATCAACATCACGCCATAACAGGCAAAAGTCAGGACGGACAGATCCGTCAAATAGTCTGAAATCACCAAACAAGCAGAGAGTACAGTCAATCATCAGCGGGGGGATCAGCCTGCATAAGGTCGTCCATCGTGTCATCATCAGTAACAAAGGACCAAGGTGCAGCACTAGCTGAGGGCGCATCTCCCGGAAATGTGTGACGGCGCCACTCATCGTACCATGTCTGCTGTAGTGTACGGATCCCGGAGACGTCAGATTCCACTGCTGTCAGTCTGCGGTCGAAGGATGTGAATCTCGAACGGACCTCCTCTCGATGAAGCTCTCGCAGATGAAGATCATACTGGATCGTTTGATCCAGCTCGAAAATCTGCCATCGTAGATCCGGGTCCGGCTCATAGTCGTAATCATCAGCAGCAACAGCAGCGGGAGCCTCCTGAGGTGCAGCAGCATCGACTGGTGCCTGAAAATGTGGTCCTCCCCCAGGTAGCTCACCGAGACCTCTCCCATCCTTCCAAACTAAAACCCCATCGCGATCCCGTATGATGATGCCGGACTTGGCAAATGCCCGCCGACCAAGTTTGCAATCCTGTCGGACCATGGGCACGGTCTTGCCCTTGGTGACATCAACACCTACTGACATAAGCCAGTCGGTGATGATATGACCAAATGGCATATAGACTGTGCGGAGATTCGGCTCTCTATAAGATAGAATGGACTGAAAGATGCTCTCCATGATATCGAAGTCCATTTGGCGGTGCATGCTGTAGAGCATAAGGCAATGATAGGGTCGGATCTCAGTCAAAGGCTTTGAAATGATTGGAAGAATACAATTTGTGATAATCTTGAACAAGACGTAATCAGTGGGAGAGAGACGAAGTGCTGCAAAGGTAGGAAAATCAGGACCCAACTCATCAAGCCCGGCTGGGCGGGGATGACCAAGGAAATGCTGATAGATGGAGTCAGGGGTAACATCTGCAAAAGGGGCCAGCAGGGGATCAGGAAGCTCGGGATAGATCGAATACAGGTTGGGTGATCGGCGACCACCCAGATCCGCTAAAATGTCATAGGAAAAATCAATGTTCCTCTTGGCGACCCGAGTAGTGAACTCGAATCCCCCTTGAGGTCCCTGCTGCAGATTGTTGTAAAACTCGGAGACAAGGTCGTAATTGATAGTCCTTTCAAGAGAAAGGAGAAAGCCAAGGTTGTAAAAAGTGACTATCTCCATGACCGACGGACAGTGCTCAGTCAAAAAAGGAACGTCAATGGATTGGCAGGGAAGTAACTTGAAGGTGCGGGAAGTAACTCCGAGCTTCACCCAGCGACGATCTCATGCAAGAACCATTTCTCCGTGTCTTCTCACTGTTGAACTCAAAGCCTCTTGTTCTTTCCTCCAAGTGCACAAGCAAGGGACGGTTGCTTCACTGATCACAGTTTCTTACTCAAGATGATGGGATCACAGAACACACAAGCAAGAATGTGGAGAACACAAATGCGCAGCAAGAACAAGCCAGAAGTTGATTCAGCGAACTCTACTCCTTCTGCTCTTCTGCTCTTCGCCTTTTGTTTCTCCACTGAGCACAGGTGACACCATCTCACAGCAGCCTCCAGCTGCTTACCTGCCAATGCCATCTACCACTGAGCTCTCCCTGGACTCCCTGAGCTTCCCTCAACCAAGCTCCAGTCAGCAGATCCAGTCTGCAGCTCCAGCCGTTGCAACCTAAGATGGAAAATGGACAAACCTGCTCCAAGGAAAGGCCACCTTTGACTCTCCTTGAGTGTTCAAATCCTCCCCTGTCACCTGCAGCTTAATCAGATCATTAGAGCAGTATATCAAATAGAAAATCAAGCATCAGAGATGAAACACAAAGAATCAGATACGTTCAGACGCGATCAGAGCGTCTAACAGTGCATTTTGAATTAAAGTGATCAGTCACCAGACCGATCAGAGAGCCTCCTGATCAGTCACCAGACCGATCAGGCTGGGTTCAGACCGATCAGGCTCTGTCCTGATCGGTCACCAACGCTTAATCAGAAATCGTGATTTCTCTGGGACTCTCCTAGACCGATCACCAGATCGATCCCAGGTTGTGGATCGATCATCAGACCGATCCACCCCTTTGCCGGGCGATTTCTGAGTTCGCAGTCCAAACCTCCTGATCGGTCACCGGACTGATCAGGGAGCCTCCTGATCGGTCACCAGACCAATCAAGTCATGACCAGATCGATCAGGCTCCGTCCTGATCGATCATAGTGAGGAACTCGCGATGCTGGATCGTTCTCGAGAACGATCTGCACAGTGATTCAGATCGGTCACCAGGCCGATCAGGAGCAGATCAACAAGGGAACTCAACCTCACTGTGTGCTCCCTGATCGATCACCAGACCGATCAGGAGCCAAGCAGTGGGTGAAACGCATACTCCCTGATCGGTCACCAAACCGATCAGTCATCGCTGGATCGGTCACCAGACCGATCCACGAAGGAGCACCGTGCCAACTACCTGATCGGTCACCAGACTAATCCAGGGGCTCCAACCTAGCCCTCCAAGCTAGGGTTTCATCCAACCTAGCCCTCCAAGCTAGGACCTGACCCTCCAAGCCAAGATTTTTCACCTAACCCTCCAGTTGGGACTTTTCACCTAACCCTCCAAGATAGGACTTTTCACCTAGCCCTCCAAGCTAAGACTTTTCACCCAACCTTCCGAGTTAGAACATTCCACACCTAGCCCTCCAAGCTAGGACCTGAGCCTCCAAGCCAAAATTTTTCACCTAACCCTCCAAGTTGGGACTTTTCACCTAACCTCCAAGTTAGGACTTTTCACCTAGCTCTCCAAGCTAGGAATTTCCACCCAACCTTTCTGAATTAGGACTTTTCAACACCTAGCCCTCCAAGCTAGGATTTTCCACACCTAACCCTCTAGGTTAGGATTTTCCAACACCTAGCCCTCCAAGCTAGGATTTTCCATAACATGCCTAATCCTCAATCAGGACTTAACCATAATCATAATAATCATCAACCTAAACTAAAACCGATGTCAACACCAAAACAACAATTAGGGTTAGACTGCATCAACAAAGGGAAGTAGCAAGAGGGGCAAGAGTGTGTGTGTGGCAGTGACATGACAAAAGAAAAAAAAGAAAGCTTCTAATAATTATACTTTGTCACATGTTCTACATTTTGCATTTTTTCCTCTTAAGTCTTATGCTATACTTATGATGGTTTTGTCAAAAAAAATACACTTGCTACTTATGTTGCTTATGGATGACTTATGTGATTTTTATATCATGATGCTACGTATGATGTTAATATGCTAAGTTACCATGTCACCATGTTTAGGAATGATAGTTAAGACATGTATGCATGATTCAAGTGTTAGTTGAATGTATGTATTAAGTTTTAAATTATTCCGCTGCATTACGATGTTCATATGTCTATATGTATGTTAGCGTAACACCGTCCATGTCCCACACCGTAAGGTTTGGGGAAAAGATGAGCGTTACAGAGGGCAAGGCTTAATACATTGGAGAAAACCCTAGAAAGATTCACGGTTGGATCTAAGGGTCTAGATATGGTGTTGGATAGTTAAAACCCAACTATGATAGATCGGGGTTGGGCTACCAGTCTAAGACCTCCAAGGCCAACAAAAAGAAATATGCTGGGAAGACATATGATCATGGCAAGAAGGAGAAGTCTAAGGATGGCAAGGGGGTGCCATTCAAATGTAAAAAGGGTAACCTAACCAAGGACAAGGTGTCCAAGGATAAGACGGTTAGATTTGTAGGCCAAGAATCACCGGGGGCTCACCGGTGTGGTCTAGTGTGGATTGAATCACCTAGGGAGGTGGCTAGGGCTAAGGGCTCAAGTGGGAGCTCTAAGAGCCTTTGGGGTACATGGTAAATGGATCTCAAGAGTTTCTCTCCTAGGAAATTAAGTGAAATGTGCCAAAAATGGTTGGAAGACTTGGGTAAGTCTTAGTCCTAGGTTTTGACACATTAAAAAGGGAACTTAGGGAGAAAAAGATGAAAATGAGGTTATAATTGATAAAATTAAGGTTTAATGGGCAAATACCATGTAACTCAGTGCTAGAAATGAAGTATGATCAAGTATAAAAAGAAACATCAAGGAGAAGCCTAAATTAGGACTTTGGGAGAAGTTTGAGTGATACACTTTAGAAAAAGTTGAGTTTTGTGCCAATCTTGGGATTTGGAGAACATTTATTTGGAAACTTATTTTTCCCAAGTAGATATAGGATCCATAAATCTCCCCATAAAATTTTAGATTTTTTGGAGATTTGTGAAATTAACTAGGCATTACTGAAATTTGGCTGAAAAATCTGAAATTCAGGTATCAGTCGACTGGTCAGAGCCCAAAAATATTCTGTGAGTTTTCGCAGTCTACTGCCCTAGGGGCAGTCGACTGATCCATTAGGTTAAGTGTGAAAAGGCCTATTAGCCTATCAGAAATTGCAAGATTAAAATCATAGGAAAGTATTATGCTATATTGTGAGATTTTATATCATGATTTGATATTATGGCTTGAAATTCAATGGATGATATTAAATGATAAATGTTTGGTGAATTAAAGGATATGGATGTTTTTCATCAGGTATCTAGGATTAAGACATAATGAAGGGAGAGTTGAGAACAATTCCTTGTGTAAATTGATGATGGTTAGAATTGGCAAACACAAGGAATCATGAATTGAGGTCAAAATTGATACAAAGTGTCCATTCTTAAGGAAATTAGAGAATTGAACCAAAGTCAAGCACATTTGATAATCTTATTCAAAACATACTTTTCTAGGATATGGTATATCCTAGCAAATGTGCTTGCAAAATCTTAGAGTGTTTAAGGTTTTGTTGAGTTCTTGTTGGCACTAGGGATAAGGTTGCTGGGGGGCAATCCATAATGGTGGCCAAGGGAGAAGAACATGGTTGTTAGGTTGGGTAGAACCTAACTTGAGTCAGGTGTTAAGTTGGGTAGAACTTCACCTAGGTAAATTGAAAATTGGGAGAAGGCATAGATTAAGGGGAGGTTACCTCCTAGTTGCCTTAATTTTCATAAGAAATTTTTGAGTTTTGTGTCCAACTTGGGAATGGTGATAGATACATTGTGGAATGTATTTTACCCAAGTAGGTATAGGTACCACAAAGTTCTCCACAAAATTTGGGAATTTTTGGAGATTTGTAGAATTTCTGGCGCAATTCTGAATTTGTCCAGAAAAGTCTGATATTCATAGTATCAGTCGACTGCCCAGGGCTGATTTGTGTATCAGCAGCTGGTTTGGTGTCCAAATGATTGAAAACAAGTGTGTGGGGGTTTAGTACACTGTGTTTAGGATCATTGGGGATTAAAAGAACCAATAATTGGGATATTATTGGGGTCTTTTTGATGTTAGGCAAAGGGGGAGAGGTGTTGGGTTTATGTTGGGAAACCAAACACTCCTTTGCTAGAAATCCTAGGTTTAGGGGGTGCTAAGATTAAGGGGGAGTATGATTGCTCCATTTTTGGCGTAAGGGGAACCTTGGAGAGGTTCTTAAAAAGCCTTTGTAAGTCAAATGTATGGGAAGTTTGGGAGAAGCTTTAAAAAGTCCGTTGTGGTGAAAAATCATAACTTGGAGGGTTAGGCGGTGAAAATCCTAACTTGGAGGGTTAGGTAGTGAAAAATCCTATCTTCGAGGGTTAGGTGGTGAAAATCCTAACTTAAAGGGTTAGGTGGTGAAAAATCCTACCTTGGAAGGTTAGGTGGTGAAAATCCTAACTTGGAGGGTTAGGTGGTGAATATTCCTATCTTGGAGGGTTTTGTGTAGAAAATTCCTAACATGGAGGGTTAGGTGGGAAAATTCCTAACTTGGAGGGTTAGATGTGGAAAATCCTAACTTGGAGGATTAGGTGTGGAATGCCTTGGGATAGGATCCCGTTGTGAAAATTTCCTAACTTGGAGGGTTAGGTGTAGGATGCCTTGGGATAGGATCCATATATGCATTGCATATGCATTTGTTTAGCATTGTTTTTGCTATTCTTTACTATGTGTTTTTCCTAACTTAAACATATTGTCAAACATCAAAAAGGGGGAGATTGTTGAAGCAATCTGTGGTCCGGAGTGACCAAGTGTTTTGATGTTTGGGCAAAGTGTTTAAGTTGGGATTACCCTTGTGTTCTTATATGTGTATGTTGGGTGTGCAGGTTGTACAGGTTACACATATGAACTTGACTGGACGACCTCGGTACGGTGAAGGGTGGCATGGAGACAAGCTGGCGGCTTGTGTGCACCCGAGGGACCTTGGAGAGCAGGGATGATGAGCTAAGGGGCGCGGACTTCGAGGCATGTGTGAAGGATGACATGGAGGCAAGATGGAGGCTTACATGCATCCGAGGGACGAGAGCCGAAGATGAAGAGGGCGCGAAGGCAATAGACGAGGCTGCGGATGAGGAGTCAGTTGAGTCGTGAGGGTACGAGTGTTGTGTGATTGTACTCGAGAAATCCTAGGGTTCGAGTGCAGAGAGAAGTGTACTTAGGAAGGAAAACCCTAGGTGTGTGAGTGGGGCAATCGACTGATAAAACTCACAGAAGGGTTTTGGCCTAAGACCAGTTGATTGCCCTGGGGGCAGTCGACCGGTAGGTGGCTGGTGAGTTGGCTAAGAATTCGAACGTTGGGGTGAAACGGTCGAATTTCAGTGGCACCAGTCGACTGCCTTGGGAGCAGTCGACTGGTGGCGAGGGTTTCAACTCGAGTCCTATTTAAAGAGGACTTCGTGGGGGCTGAGATTCTTGTTGAAACAAGCTTGGTTAAGGCTTGTTTGTAGTCTTTGGTGCTCAGAGTGTTGTCTGAGGTTGTGGCGAGGTTTCTCCACCCACAAGGAGCGACAAGAGCTAGCCGGAGGTTATCCAGGAAGTGATCCACCGACGGATTCTTAGATTAGTCACCCGTCCGGGGTGGATACCAAGTAATATCTGGTTTGTTAACGTTGTTTGTTTTCTTTATTATTGTTTCCACTGTGCAACTAACAACGTAGGTACAAGAAGAATCGAAGAATCGCTATTCACCCCCTCTAGCGTAGGGAAACTGTAACGACCCGAAAAATTCTCTTAATATTTTCTTAAAATATTGAGCATGTCTAGATAATTTTCCGAGGGGCCCAGAAATAATTATGTAAAATTGGGCCTAGAAATCCATGTTTTCTCATTTAAATTGAGAAAAACTAGGTACTAATGAGCTTTAAAAGGGCTCAAAAAATGGGTATTAATTAGGTAAAATTAATATAAATTAGGTAAAAAAAATTAATATAAATATAAAAGAATTTTATTTAGGAATATTGGCATAATTATTGGTGATTTTTGGAGAATTTTCGAAATAAAGGGAAATTTTCGAAAATAAGAAAAAGGATTAAATAAAATAAAAATAAAGGTGCATGGCCAAGGATTGAACCTTAGACCTCTTGTACAACAATGAATGCTTTAACCAACTAACCTAGCAAGGAAATCTTGTGAGGAAAGGAAGTGAATGGTGGTTAAATGGTAGACGAAGATGAAGGGCCATGGAAAACTCTTCATTCACCACCTTAATGGTTGATTAATAAGGGGGTTTGGGAGTTTCATTCTTCATGCCATCAATTGCATTTGCTCCTATCTTCCTTCTCCATTCTTGCCGAGCACACAAGGAGGAATTCTCCCTTGAGAAAACTCCACAAAAGCTCTCCTTCTCCAAGATCTAAGGTCTTCTCAAGGTTCTAAGGGCTAGGTGTGGTCAAGTCTTCTTTCTTCTTTCCATCCAAGGTCTAAAAATCAAGAAATCTAAGGTAAGACTCCCTCACCTGTGGTATAATAGTTACCAATGTTTTCCATGATTTTTGGCTTGATATATGGGTGAGTTTCGGATTTAATGTTGAAGGGAAACAAAAATCAAGGTTCCTATGTTCAAAGGTTTCGGACAGCATGTTTTAAAGGTCCAAAATTATGCTAAAAATCATGATAATATTATTTGATGTTCCCTTAGGATGTTTATAAGTTAAGTGTAATTTTTGGGGATTTTTGGAGTACCCTAGGACACCCTAGGGTCTCGGCCAACATGAAAGAAGCAAAAACCCAGAACCTTAAGTTCAAGGGTTTCGGCCACTATGTTTTAAATGTCTAGAAATATGTTAAAAATCATGATAATATTATTTGATGTTCCCTTATGATGTTTAGAAGTTAATTGTAATTTTTGGAGATTTTTGGAGTACCTAGGACACCCTAGGGTCTCGGCCAACATGAAAGAAGCAAAAACCCAGACCCTTTAGTTCAAGGATTACGGCCACTATGTTTAAATGTCTAGAAATATGTTAAAAATAATGATAATATTATTTGATGTTCCCTTATGATGTTTAGAAGTTAATTGTAATTTTTGGGGATTTTTGGAGTAACCTATGACACCCTAGGGTCTCGGCCAACATGAAAGAAGCAAAACCCAGAACCTTAAGTTCAAGGGTTTCGGCCACCATGTTTTAAATGTCTAAAAATATGTTAAAAATCATGATAATATTATTTTATGTTCCCTTATGATGTTTAGAAGTTAATTGTAATTTTTAGGGATTTTTGGAGTACCCTAGGACACCCTAGGGTCTCGGCCAACATGAAAGAAGCAAAACCCAGAACCTTAAGTTCAAGGATTACGGCCACCATGTTTTAAATGTCTAGAAATTTGTTAAAAATCATGATAATGTTATTTGATGTTCCCTAATGATGTTTAGAAGTTAAATGTAATTTTTAGGAATTTTTGGAGTACCCTAGGACACTCTAGGGTTTTGGCCAACATGAAAGGGACAAAACCAAGGTCCCTATGATTATGGGTTTCGGCCACCATGATGTAAATGTCTATAAATATGTTAAAAATCATGATAATGTTATTTAATGTTCCCTGATGATTTTTAGAAGTTAAGTATAAATTTTGAGAATTTTTGGAGCACCCTATAGTCCTCATATGGTTCGGCCAACCCCAAGGACCCAAGGGTTAGGGTTGAGTCTTTAACTCCAACTTATGTTTATGTGTTACCATGATATAAGGATGATGGATGGTGATTGTGTGAATTCTCACATGGCCATGGGACTCCATAAGTTTCGGCCAATAAGGGTTAATAGGATAAGAGTTAAGATTTATTCCAAGTAAGGGTCCCAATGGCCCTATGGTAAGATGTGATTTATGTTTATGAATGATATGCTATGTTATGAATGATATGCCATGTTTACGAATGATATGCCATGTTTATGAATGATATGCCATGGTTATACATGATATGCTATGCTGATGAATGATATGCCATGTTATGAATGATATGCCATGTTTACGAATGATATGCCATGTTTATGAATGATATGCCATGGTTATGCATGATAAGAATGATGTTACGACAAGTATGTTATGATCATGTTTCATGATAAGAATGATGCCATGATAAGTATGCTATGAATGTCTTATGAATGATGAAGCATGCAAAGTATTTTACTTTATGAATGGGCTTGTACCGGACCCAAGTATGGGTCCAAGGGATGGGCACCTTAAGAACGCCCCGGTTATGGACTACCGTAGCTGTCCACGGTTCTGGCACTACCGGAGCTGTGCAACAGGGATGGGCTCCTTGAGAACGCCTCGGTTCGGGGACTACCGACTATGCTGTCCTTACCCTAGTAGGTCGGGGCTAGCTACCTCGGATTTACTAGGGATGCGCGCTATGATGTATGTATGTGGTACAAGCCGGGGACCCCAAATGTTATGATGATGATGTTTAAGCATTTTCAAAGTATGTTTTAAAAGTTAAGCATCCCTATGTATATGCATTCCACCCATGCATTCATACATGTTATGCATTATGTTATGATAATGATATGTTATGCTTATGCTCCATGTTAAAAGATATGTATGAGAATGAATGATCCATGTTATGATTAGGGTAAGAAAATGCTCTTATGATATCCTAGAATGTATGCCTATGTTTATGCCATATAGGTTGGTTTATATCTTATGTTTATATTTATGCCATGTCTCATGCCATGCTAGGAAAGTTTATTAAGTTATGTTCATGCCACATATGATGCCATGCTTAGAATGTTTACGATGTCTATGCTTGATATGCTAGAAAGTATGCCTATGGTTGATTTACATCTTATGCTTATGTTCATGCCACACATGATGCCATGCTTAGAATGTTTAATTATGCTTATGCCTATGTTTATACTTTATGCCATGATAAGAATGTTCAATTAGATTTATGCCTATGTTTATGCTTTACGCTATGATAGAAATGTTTATGATGCTTATGTTCCATATGATTATGAATGAATGACGAATGATTTTAGTGAGTAGGAAAGAGTCTTACTAAGCCTGTGTGCTTATAGTCTTCTTTCCTTATACCGCAGATCATGCAAGGGGATAACGAGGAAGCAGCAGGAGGGCCTGAAGTATGTGTGTGTTGGTGACTTGGCCCATGAAATCAAATGCGTTAACCTTTTATGCTAAGAACTTTATTTTGACTACCTATATGCTCGAATAGTGACTTATGGAACTATATGATAAGATGTCCAGTATGATATGATATGAACCTTATGGTATGATGTTAAGCATGTTATGATATGATGATTAAGCATGATGTTCATATGTGAAGTTCCATGTCATTATATTAGGGATGGTAGTAGGGGCATGTATATGTAATGTTTAAGTTATTCCGCTGCAGTATGATGTTACATGCCTTAAGTATGTTAGCGTAACGCCGCTTTAGGAAAAAAAAAAAAGTGGGCGTTACAGGTTGGTATCAGAGCCGTTACCATCTCACTACACACACATCAAGACCTCCCCTGCCGCTTCCAAGTAAGTACCTTTAAGTGTATTTTATGTTCTATTATGGTTCTAGAATGATGATATCTATGACTGATACCTATGACTATAGAATATGCAAGTATGAACGGTATTGATGATGAAAAGTACGTTACGATAAGTAACGACGAATGATGCTTTATCTTATTTTAGGAATTGGGTATTTAGAACAATATAGGGGTAGCAAAATACTGAGGTTGATCATACTTGTATTTGGTGAAGGGGAACATGGCTAGAAGACAGAATCATCGACTTAATGAGGCAACCCCATCGCCTGACCTGATGGAATTAGTGACTCAACTTCAGCGTCAGGTCAGCGAGCAGCAGCAGACCATTAACACCTTGATGAATTAACAGAAAAATTCCACTACCCCACCAGTGAATCAGACTGCTATACCTGTGGCCCCTACTGTTACGCACACTCCTCCACCAGGCTCAACCACTGTGGCACGACAGGAATCTTATTTGATCCAGTGGTTAAGGCTGAAACCGGAGAATTTCTCGGGTGCTGGCGAACCTTGGGACGCCCAGGCATGGTTCAAGACGATGGAAAGTACCTTAGAGCTGCTGGACTGGCCTGAGCATGAGAAGATCAAGTGTGCGTCATTCTGCCTGTCTGGAGATGCCAGGATGTGGTGGGAAAGGGTTAAGGCCAAGAGACCAGTGGACCAGATGGCGTGGGCAGATTTTGGAATCAGAGTTCTTCGAAGAGTTTTTCAACATGCGAGTTACGAACAAACACTATGACGAATTCACGGAATTCCGGCAGGGCGATCTCTCGGTCGATGAGGCCGTGAAGAATTTAATCGACTGGCTCGACTGTGCCCTGAGTTGGTCCGTACTGAGAAAGAGAGGGTCCGACTGATGCTAAGGATGTTGCGGCCTGAATAGCTCTGAATGTGGCGGGCGGAGTTAACAGACCTCAGACCGCCGAGGAACTGTTCAGTAGTGCCCTACTCACTGAGCACTATCTGAACAATATCAACAGCAACGGAAGGCGATGAATGAAAGTAAGAATCAAGTTCATACCGGAATCCTCGATTCTTTCTCTCATTAACCCTAATGTTCTTTCCGTTAATAATCGCTTAGGAGGACAGAAGTCCCAGAGCAACCACGCTAGCGGGAAGGGGGATCAGGGTGGTAAACGGAAGCCATGGAACAACTCTCAAGGGGGCCCAGCAAATAAACAGACCAAGTTTTCACCATGCGCGACATGCGGGAAGAACCACTCCGGGGAATGCCGCAAGGGTACGAACCGGTGTTTCACCTGTGGTGTGGAAGGACATATGGCGGCTCACTGTCCTACCAAGAATCAGGCCCTTCCCCAACCACTGGCTCAATACCAGGGCGCACCAGCGAAGTTGCACTATTTGCCAGCCGAATTGGAAGGGACCCCGATGTTGGAGGCCTCCCCAACAATGACAAATGCCAGGGTTTTCTCGGTTACCAAGGAAGACGCTGCGGAAGCTTCTACGGTTGTCACAGGTCAGATA